>CATKUP010000616.1:0-109000 GCA_949786385.1 Onychomys leucogaster
AGAATTCGTTTCAGGTAAGGGAAGTCACTTTTCAGCTCAAACGAACTACATCGTTCACGAAGCTCACACGTTTCTCATCTTAACAGACAAGCATTGGATGGTAGAGGACCCGTGCTTTGTATCAGCTTCAGAAGCAGAGTTGGACTAGATATGGTCCGTATGTGTAGGAAACACCGTTCTTTTGTTCTCAGCACACTCACATTTCCTGCTGTCTTAGAGACTCTAGAAAGCAAGAGCGTGCTTCTTGTTCTAAAGCAGAGTATGATCCATGGATGAGAACACTGCTGTGTGTTTCACTTCAGAAATGGAGTTAAATCCCAGGCTCTGAGTCTTCCTACAATCAAGACTTCATTTCAGGTAAGGGCAGTTACTTTACAGCTCAAACAAACTACATCATTCACGTGGCTCACACGTTTCGGATCTTACCTGACAAGCATTGGATGTTAGAGGACCTGTGGTTTGTTTCAGTTTCAGAAGCAGAGTTGGACTAGATATGTTCCGTATGTGTAGGAAACACCGTTCTTTTGTTCTCAGCACACTCAGGTTTCCTGCTGTATTAGAGACTCTAGGAAGCAAGAGCATGCTTCTTGCTCTAAAGCAGAGTGTGATCCATGGATGAGAACTATGCTGTGTGTTTCCCTTCAGAAATGGAGTTAAATCACAGGCTCTGTGTCTTACTACAAGCAAGACTTGGTTACAGGTAAGGGCAGTCACTTTTCACTCAAAGGAACTACATCATTCACGAAGCTCACACGTGTCTCATCTTAACTGACAAGCATTGGATGTTAGAGAACCAGTGCTTTGTATCTGTTCCAGAAGCAGAGTTGGACTAGATATGGTCCGTATGTTTAGGAAACACTGTTCTTTTGTTCTGGTCACACTCACATTTCCTCCTGTATTAGAGACTCTACGAAGCAGGAGCGAGCTTCTTGCTCTAAAGCAGAGTGTGATCAATGGATGAGAACTCTGCTGTGTGTTTCACTTCAGAAATGGAGTTAAATCCCAGGCTCTGAGTCTTCCTACAAGCAATAATTCCTTTCATGTAAGGGCAGTTTCTTTATAGCTCAAAGGAACTACATCGTTCACGAACCTCACACGTTTCTCATCTTAACTGACAAGCATTGGATGTTAGAGGACCAGTGCTTTGTATCAGTTCCAAAAGCAGATTTGGACTACATATGATCCGTATGTGTAGGCATCATCGTTCTTTTGTTCTCTGCACACTCACGTTTCATGCTGTCATAGAGACTCTAGAAAGCAAGTGCTTACTTCTCGCTCTAAAGCAGACTGTGATCCATGGAAGAGAACTCTGCTGTGTGTTTCCCTTCAGAAATGGAGTTATATGCCAGGCTCTGTGTCTTCCTACAAACAAGACTTCGTTTCAGGTAAGGGCAGTCACTTTTCAGCTCAAAAGTACTACATCATTCACGAAGCGCACATGTTTCTCATCTTAACAGACAAGCATTGGATGTTAGAGGACCAGTGCTTTGTATCAGTTTCAGAAGCAGAGTTGTACTAGATATGGTCCATATGTGTAGGAAACACCGTTCATTTGTTCTGTGCACACTCAGATTTCCTCTTGTATTAGAGAGTCTAGAAAGCAAGAGCTTGCTTCTCGCTCTAAAGTAGAGTGTGGTCCATGGATGAGAACTATGCTGTGTGTTTCCCTTCAGAAATGGAGTTAAATCCCAGGCTCTGTGTCTTCCTACAAGCAAGACTTCGTTTCACCTAAGGGCAGTTACTTTACAGCTCAAAGGAACTACATCGTTCACGAAGCTCACACGTTTCAGATCTTACCTGACAAGCATTGGATGTTAGAGGACCAGTGCTTTGTATCAGTTTCAGAAGCAGAGTTGTACTAGATATGGTCCGTATGTGTAGGAAACACCATTCATTTGATCTCTGCACACTCAGATTTCCTCTTGTATTAGAGAGTCTAGAAAGCAAGAGCTTGCTTCTCGCTCTAAAGCAGAGTATGATCCATGGATGAGAACACTGCTGTGTGTTTCATTTCAGAAATGGAGTTATATCCCAGGCTCTGAGAATTCCTACAATCAAGATTTCATTTCAGGTAAGGGCAGTTACTTTACAGCTCAAACGAACTACATCATTCACGTGGCTCACACGTTTCGGATCTTACCTGACAAGCATTGGATGTTAGAGGACCTGTGGTTTGTTTCAGTTTCAGAAGCAGAGTAAAACTAGATATGTTCCGTATGTGTAGGAAACACCGTTCTTTTGTTCTCAGCACACTCAGGTTTCCTCCTGTATTATAGAATCTAGAAAGCAAGGGCGAGCTTCTTGCTATAAAGCAGAGTGTGATCAATGGATGAGGACTCTGCTATGTGTTTCACTTCAGAAATGGAGTTAAATCCCAGGCTCTGAGTCTTCCTACAAGCAAGACGTCCTTTCTTGTAAGGGCAGTTTCTTTATAGCTCAAAGGAACTACATCGTTCACGAAGCTCACACGTTTCTATCTTAACTGACAAGCATTGGATGTTAGAGGACCAGTGCTTTGTATCAGTTTCAGAAGCAGATTTGGACAACATATGGTCCGTATGTGTAGGCAACATCGTTCTTTTGTTCTCAGCAAACTCAAGTTTCATGCTGTCAGAGAGACTCTAGAAAGCAAGTGCTTACTTCTCGCTCTAAAGCAGAGTGTGATCCATGGATGAGAACTCTGCTGTGTGTTTCCCTTCAGAAATGGAGTTATATCCCAGGCTCTGTGTCTTCCTACAAACAAGACTTCGTTTCAGGTAAGGGCAGTCACTTTTCAGCTCAAAATACTACATCATTCACGAAGCTCACATGTTTCTCATCTTAACAGACAAGCATTGGATGTTAGAGGACCAGTGCTTTGTATCAGTTTCAGAAGCAGAGTTGTACTAGATATGGTCCGTATGTGTAGGAAACACCATTCATTTGTTCTGTGCACACTCAGATTTCCTCTTGTATTAGAGAGTCTAGAAAGCAAGAGCTTGCTTCTCGCTCTAAAGCAGAGTGTGGTCCATGGATGAGAACAATGCTGTGTGTTTCCCTTCAGAAATGGAGTTAAATCCCAGGCTCTGTGTCTTCCTACAAGCAAGACTTCGTTTCACATAAGGGCAGTTACTTTACAGCTCAAAGGAACTACATCGTTCACGAAGCTCATACGTTTCAGATCTTACCTGACAAGCATTGGATGTTGAGGCCCAGTGCTTTGTATCAGTTTCAGAAGCAGAGTTGTACTAGACATGGTCCGTATGTGTAGGAAACACCGTTCTTTTGTTCTCAGCACACTCAGGTTTCCTGCTGTATTAGAGACTCTAGAAAGCAAGAGCATGCTTCTTGCTCTAAAGCAGAGTGTGATCCATGGATGAGAACTATGCTGTGTGTTTCCCTACAGAAATGGAGTTAAATCCAGGCTCTATGTCTTACTACAAGCAAGTCTTCATTTCAGGTAAAGGCAGTCACTTTTCAGCTCAAACGAACTACATCATTCACGAAGCTCACACGTTTCTCATCTTAACTGACAAGCATTGGATGTTAGAGGACCAGTGCTTTGTATAAGTTCCAGAAGCAGAGTTGGACTAGACATGGTCCGTATGTGTAGGAAACACTGTTCTTTTGTTCTGGGCACACTCATATTTCCTCCTGTATTAGAGACTCTACGAAGCAGTAGCGAGCTTCTTGCTCTAAAGCAGAGTGTGATCAATGGATGAGAACTCTGCTGTGTGTTTCACTTCAGAAATGGGGTTAAATCCCAGGCTCAGAGTCTTCCTTCAAGCAAGACTTCTTTTGATGTAAGGGCAGTTTCTTTATAGCTCAAAGGAACTACATCGTTCACGAAAATCACACGTTTATCATCTTAACTGACAAGCATTGGATGTTAGAGGACCAGTGCTTTGTATCAGTTTCAGAAGCAGATGTGGACTACATATGGTCCGTATGTGTAGGAAACACCATTCTTTTGTTCTGAGCTCACTCAGGTTTCCTGCTGTATTAGAGTCTCTAGAAAGCAAGAGCTTGCTTCTCGCTCTAAAGCAGAGTGTGCTCCAAGGATGAGAACTCTGCTGTGTGTTTCCCTTCAAAAATGGAGTTAAATCCCAGGCTCTGTGTCTTCCTACAAGCAAGATCGTTTCAGGTAAGGGCAGTCACTTTTCAGCTCAAATTAACTACATCGTTCACGAAGGTCACACGTTTCTCATCTTAACAGACAAGCATTGGATGGTAGAGGACCCGTGCTTTGTATCAGCCTCAGAAGCAGAGTTGGACTAGATATGGTCCGTATGTGTAGGAAACACCTTTCTTTTGTTCTCTGCACACTCACATTTCCTGCTGTCTTAGAGACTCTAGAAAGCAAGAGCGTGCTTCTTGTTCTAAAGCAGAGTATGATCCATGGATGAGAACACTGCTGTGTGTTTCACTTCAGAAATGGAGTTAAATCCCAGGCACTGAGTCTTCCTACAATCAAGACTTCATTTCAGGTAGGGGCAGTTACTTTACAGCTCAAACAAACTACATCATTCACGTGGCTCACACGTTTCAGATCTTACCTGACAAGCATTGGATGTTAGAGGACCTGTGGTTTGTTTCAGTTTCAGAAGCAGAGTTGGACTAGATATGTTCCATATGTGTAGGAAACACCGTTCTTTTGTTCTCAGCACACTCAGGTTTCCTGCTGTATTAGAGAATCTAGGAAGCAAGAGCATGCTTCTTGCTCTAAAGCAGAGTGTGATCCATGGATGAGAACTATGCTGTGTGATTCCCTTCAGAAATGGAGTTAAATCACAGGCTCTGTGTCTTACTACAAGCAAGACTTGGTTACAGGTAAGGGCAGTCACTTTTCACTCAAAGGAACTACATCATTCACGAAGCTCACACGTGTCTCATCTTAACTGACAAGCATTGGATGTTAGAGAACCAGTGCTTTGTATCTGTTCCAGAAGCAGAGTTGGACTAGATATGGTCCGTATGTGTAGGAAACACTGTTCTTTTGTTCTGGTCACACTCAGATTTCCTCCTGTATTAGAGACTCTACGAAGCAGTAGCGAGCTTCTTGCTCTAAAGCAGAGTGTGATCAATGGATGAGAACTCTGCTGTGTGTTTCACTTCAGAAATGGAGTTAAATCCCAGGCTCTGAGTCTTCCTACAAGCAATAATTCCTTTCATGTAAGGGCAGTTTCTTTATAGCTCAAAGGAACTACATCGTTCACGAACCTCACACGTTTCTCATCTTAACTAACAAGCATTGGATGTTAGAGGACCAGTGCTTTGTATCAGTTCCAAAAGCAGATTTGGACTACATATGATCCGTATGTGTAGGCAACATCGTTCTTTTGTTCTCTGCACAGTCACGTTTCATGCTGTCTTAGAGACTCTAGAAAGCAAGAGCTTCCTTCTCGCTCTGAAGCAGAGTGTGATCCATGGATGAGAACTCTGCTGTGTGTTTCACTTCAGAAATGGAGTTTAATCCCAGGCTCTGAGTTTCCTACAATCAAGACTTCATTTCAGGTAAGGGCAGTTACTTTACAGCTCAAACGAACTACATCGTTCACGAAGCTCACACGTTTTGGATCTTAACTGAAAAGCTTTGTATGTTAGAGGACCAGTGCGTTGTATCAGCTTCAGAAGCAGAGTTGGAGTAGATATGGTCCGTATGTGTAGGAAATACCGTTCTTTTGTTCCGGGCACACTCAGATTTCCTCCTGTATTAGAGACTCTGGAAAGCAAGAGCGAGCTTCTTGCTCTAAAGCAGAGTGTGATCAATGTATGAGAACTCTGTTGTGTGTTTCACTTCAGAAATGGAGTGAAATCCCAGGCTTTGAGTCTTCCTACAAACAAGACTTCCTTTGATTTAAGAGCAGTTTCTTTATAGCTCAAAGGAACTACATCGTTCACGAAACTCACACGTTTCTCATCTTAACTGACAAGCATTGGATATTAGAGGGCCAGTGCTTTGTATCAGTTTCAGAAGCAGATTTGGACTACATATGAACCGTATGTGTAGGAAACACCGTTCTTTTGTTCTGAGCACACTCAGGTTTCCTGCTGTATTAGAGACTCTAGAAAACAAGAGCTTGCTTCTCGCTCTAAAGCAGAGTGTGCTCCATGGATGAGAACTCTGCTGTGTGTTTCCCTTCAGAAATGGAGTTAAATCCCAGGCTCTGTGTCTTCCTACAAGCAAGACTTCGTTTCAGGTAAGGGCAGTCAATTTTCAGCTCAAAATAACTACATCATTCACGAAGCTCACACGTTTCTCATCTTAACAGACAAGCATTGGATGGTAGAGGACCCGTGATTTGTATCAGCTTCAGAAGCAGAGTTGGACTAGATAAGGTCCATATATGTAGGAAACAACGTTCTTTTGTTCTCAGCACACTCACGTTTACTGCTTTCTTAGAGACTCTGGAAAGCAAGAGCGAGCTTCTTGCTCTAAAGCAGAGTGTGATCCATGGATGAGAAATCTGCTGTGTGTTTCACTTCAGAAATGGAGTTAAATTCCAGGCTCTGAGTCTTCCTACAAGCAAGACTTCGTTTCAGGTAAGGGCAGTCACTTTACAGCTCAAAAAAACTACATTGTTCACGAAGCTCACACGTTTCTCATCTTAACTGACAAGCATAGGATGTTAGAGGACCTGTGGTTTGTTTCAGTTTCAGAAGGAGTGTTGAACTAGATATGGTCCGTATGTGTAGGAAACACAGTTCATTTGTTCTGAGCACAATCATGTTTCCTGCTGTATTAGAGACTCTAGAAAGCAAGAGTGTGCTTCTTGCTATAAAGCAGATAGTTTTTCATGGATGAGAAGTGTGCGGTGTGTTTCCCTACAGAAATGGAGTTAAATCTCAGGCTCTGTGTCTTCCTACAAGCAAGACTTCGTTTCAGGTAAGGGCAGTCACTTTTCATCTCAAAAGAACTACATCGTTCACGAAGCTCACACGTTTCTCATCTTAACAGACAAGCATTGGATGGTAGAGGACCCGTGCTTTGTATCAGCTTCAGAAGCAGAGTTGGACTAGATATGGTCCGTATGAGTAGGAAACACCGTTCTTTTGTTCTCAGCACACTCACATTTCCTGCTGTCTTAGAGACTCTAGAAAGCAAGAGCGTGCTTCTTGTTGTAAAGCAGAGTATGATCCATGGATGAGAACACTGCTGTGTGTTTCACTTCAGAAATGGAGTTAAATCCCAGGCTCTGAGTCTTCCTACAATCAAGACTTCATTTCAGGTAAGGGCAGTTACTTTACAGCTCAAACAAACTACATCATTCACGTGGCTCACACGTTTCGGATCTTACCTGACAAGCATTGGATGTTAGAGGACCTGTGGTTTGTTTCAGTTTCAGAAGCAGAGTTGGACTAGATATGTTCCGTATGTGTAGGAAACACCGTTCTTTTGTTCTCAGCACACTCAGGTTTCCTGCTGTATTAGAGACTCTAGGAAGCAAGAGCATGCTTCTTGCTCTAAAGCAGAGTGTGATCCATGGATGAGAACTATGCTGTGTGTTTCCCTTCAGAAATGGAGTTAAATCACAGGCTCTGTGTCTTACTACAAGCAAGACTTGGTTACAGGTAAGGGCAGTCACTTTTCACTCAAAGGAACTACATCATTCACGAAGCTCACACGTGTCTCATCTTAACTGACAAGCATTGGATGTTAGAGAACCAGTGCTTTGTATCTGTTCCAGAAGCAGAGTTGGACTAGATATGGTCCGTATGTTTAGGAAACACTGTTCTTTTGTTCTGGTCACACTCACATTTCCTCCTGTATTAGAGACTCTACGAAGCAGGAGCGAGCTTCTTGCTCTAAAGCAGAGTGTGATCAATGGATGAGAACTCTGCTGTGTGTTTCACTTCAGAAATGGAGTTAAATCCCAGGCTCTGAGTCTTCCTACAAGCAATAATTCCTTTCATGTAAGGGCAGTTTCTTTATAGCTCAAAGGAACTACATCGTTCACGAACCTCACACGTTTCTCATCTTAACTGACAAGCATTGGATGTTAGAGGACCAGTGCTTTGTATCAGTTCCAAAAGCAGATTTGGACTACATATGATCCGTATGTGTAGGCATCATCGTTCTTTTGTTCTCTGCACACTCACGTTTCATGCTGTCATAGAGACTCTAGAAAGCAAGTGCTTACTTCTCGCTCTAAAGCAGACTGTGATCCATGGAAGAGAACTCGGCTGTGTGTTTCCCTTCAGAAATGGAGTTATATGCCAGGCTCTGTGTCTTCCTACAAACAAGACTTCGTTTCAGGTAAGGGCAGTCACTTTTCAGCTCAAAAGTACTACATCATTCACGAAGCGCACATGTTTCTCATCTTAACAGACAAGCATTGGATGTTAGAGGACCAGTGCTTTGTATCAGTTTCAGAAGCAGAGTTGTACTAGATATGGTCCGTATGTGTAGGAAACACCGTTCATTTGTTCTGTGCACACTCAGATTTCCTCTTGTATTAGAGAGTCTAGAAAGCAAGAGCTTGCTTCTCGCTCTAAAGTAGAGTGTGGTCCATGGATGAGAACTATGCTGTGTGTTTCCCTTCAGAAATGGAGTTAAATCCCAGGCTCTGTGTCTTCCTACAAGCAAGACTTCGTTTCACCTAAGGGCAGTTACTTTACAGCTCAAAGGAACTACATCGTTCACGAAGCTCACACGTTTCAGATCTTACCTGACAAGCATTGGATGTTAGAGGACCAGTGCTTTGTATCAGTTTCAGAAGCAGAGTTGTACTAGATATGGTCCGTATGTGTAGGAAACACCATTCATTTGATCTCTGCACACTCAGATTTCCTCTTGTATTAGAGAGTCTAGAAAGCAAGAGCTTGCTTCTCGCTCTAAAGCAGAGTATGATCCATGGATGAGAACACTGCTGTGTGTTTCATTTCAGAAATGGAGTTATATCCCAGGCTCTGAGAATTCCTACAATCAAGATTTCATTTCAGGTAAGGGCAGTTACTTTACAGCTCAAACGAACTACATCATTCACGTGGCTCACACGTTTCGGATCTTACCTGACAAGCATTGGATGTTAGAGGACCTGTGGTTTGTTTCAGTTTCAGAAGCAGAGTAAAACTAGATATGTTCCGTATGTGTAGGAAACACCGTTCTTTTGTTCTCAGCACACTCAGGTTTCCTCCTGTATTATAGAATCTAGAAAGCAAGGGCGAGCTTCTTGCTATAAAGCAGAGTGTGATCAATGGATGAGGACTCTGCTATGTGTTTCACTTCAGAAATGGAGTTAAATCCCAGGCTCTGAGTCTTCCTACAAGCAAGACGTCCTTTCTTGTAAGGGCAGTTTCTTTATAGCTCAAAGGAACTACATCGTTCACGAAGCTCACACGTTTCTATCTTAACTGACAAGCATTGGATGTTAGAGGACCAGTGCTTTGTATCAGTTTCAGAAGCAGATTTGGACAACATATGGTCCGTATGTGTAGGCAACATCGTTCTTTTGTTCTCAGCAAACTCAAGTTTCATGCTGTCAGAGAGACTCTAGAAAGCAAGTGCTTACTTCTCGCTCTAAAGCAGAGTGTGATCCATGGATGAGAACTCTGCTGTGTGTTTCCCTTCAGAAATGGAGTTATATCCCAGGCTCTGTGTCTTCCTACAAACAAGACTTCGTTTCAGGTAAGGGCAGTCACTTTTCAGCTCAAAATACTACATCATTCACGAAGCTCACATGTTTCTCATCTTAACAGACAAGCATTGGATGTTAGAGGACCAGTGCTTTGTATCAGTTTCAGAAGCAGAGTTGTACTAGATATGGTCCGTATGTGTAGGAAACACCATTCATTTGTTCTGTGCACACTCAGATTTCCTCTTGTATTAGAGAGTCTAGAAAGCAAGAGCTTGCTTCTCGCTCTAAAGCAGAGTGTGGTCCATGGATGAGAACAATGCTGTGTGTTTCCCTTCAGAAATGGAGTTAAATCCCAGGCTCTGTGTCTTCCTACAAGCAAGACTTCGTTTCACATAAGGGCAGTTACTTTACAGCTCAAAGGAACTACATCGTTCACGAAGCTCATACGTTTCAGATCTTACCTGACAAGCATTGGATGTTGAGGCCCAGTGCTTTGTATCAGTTTCAGAAGCAGAGTTGTACTAGACATGGTCCGTATGTGTAGGAAACACCGTTCTTTTGTTCTCAGCACACTCAGGTTTCCTGCTGTATTAGAGACTCTAGAAAGCAAGAGCATGCTTCTTGCTCTAAAGCAGAGTGTGATCCATGGATGAGAACTATGCTGTGTGTTTCCCTACAGAAATGGAGTTAAATCCAGGCTCTATGTCTTACTACAAGCAAGTCTTCATTTCAGGTAAAGGCAGTCACTTTTCAGCTCAAACGAACTACATCATTCACGAAGCTCACACGTTTCTCATCTTAACTGACAAGCATTGGATGTTAGAGGACCAGTGCTTTGTATAAGTTCCAGAAGCAGAGTTGGACTAGACATGGTCCGTATGTGTAGGAAACACTGTGCTTTTGTTCTGGGCACACTCATATTTCCTCCTGTATTAGAGACTCTACGAAGCAGTAGCGAGCTTCTTGCTCTAAAGCAGAGTGTGATCAATGGATGAGAACTCTGCTGTGTGTTTCACTTCAGAAATGGGGTTAAATCCCAGGCTCAGAGTCTTCCTTCAAGCAAGACTTCTTTTGATGTAAGGGCAGTTTCTTTATAGCTCAAAGGAACTACATCGTTCACGAAAATCACACGTTTATCATCTTAACTGACAAGCATTGGATGTTAGAGGACCAGTGCTTTGTATCAGTTTCAGAAGCAGATGTGGACTACATATGGTCCGTATGTGTAGGAAACACCATTCTTTTGTTCTGAGCTCACTCAGGTTTCCTGCTGTATTAGAGTCTCTAGAAAGCAAGAGCTTGCTTCTCGCTCTAAAGCAGAGTGTGCTCCAAGGATGAGAACTCTGCTGTGTGTTTCCCTTCAAAAATGGAGTTAAATCCCAGGCTCTGTGTCTTCCTACAAGCAAGATCGTTTCAGGTAAGGGCAGTCACTTTTCAGCTCAAATTAACTACATCGTTCACGAAGGTCACACGTTTCTCATCTTAACAGACAAGCATTGGATGGTAGAGGACCCGTGCTTTGTATCAGCCTCAGAAGCAGAGTTGGACTAGATATGGTCCGTATGTGTAGGAAACACCGTTCTTTTGTTCTCTGCACACTCACATTTCCTGCTGTCTTAGAGACTCTAGAAAGCAAGAGCGTGCTTCTTGTTCTAAAGCAGAGTATGATCCATGGATGAGAACACTGCTGTGTGTTTCACTTCAGAAATGGAGTTAAATCCCAGGCACTGAGTCTTCCTACAATCAAGACTTCATTTCAGGTAGGGGCAGTTACTTTACAGCTCAAACAAACTACATCATTCACGTGGCTCACACGTTTCAGATCTTACCTGACAAGCATTGGATGTTAGAGGACCTGTGGTTTGTTTCAGTTTCAGAAGCAGAGTTGGACTAGATATGTTCCGTATGTGTAGGAAACACCGTTCATTTGTTCTGTGCACACTCAGATTTCCTCTTGTATTAGAGAGTCTAGAAAGCAAGAGCTTGCTTCTCGCTCTAAAGTAGAGTGTGGTCCATGGATGAGAACTATGCTGTGTGTTTCCCTTCAGAAATGGAGTTAAATCCCAGGCTCTGTGTCTTCCTACAAGCAAGACTTCGTTTCACCTAAGGGCAGTTACTTTACAGCTCAAAGGAACTACATCGTTCACGAAGCTCACACGTTTCAGATCTTACCTGACAAGCATTGGATGTTAGAGGACCAGTGCTTTGTATCAGTTTCAGAAGCAGAGTTGTACTAGATATGGTCCGTATGTGTAGGAAACACCATTCATTTGATCTCTGCACACTCAGATTTCCTCTTGTATTAGAGAGTCTAGAAAGCAAGAGCTTGCTTCTCGCTCTAAAGCAGAGTATGATCCATGGATGAGAACACTGCTGTGTGTTTCATTTCAGAAATGGAGTTATATCCCAGGCTCTGAGAATTCCTACAATCAAGATTTCATTTCAGGTAAGGGCAGTTACTTTACAGCTCAAACGAACTACATCATTCACGTGGCTCACACGTTTCGGATCTTACCTGACAAGCATTGGATGTTAGAGGACCTGTGGTTTGTTTCAGTTTCAGAAGCAGAGTAAAACTAGATATGTTCCGTATGTGTAGGAAACACCGTTCTTTTGTTCTCAGCACACTCAGGTTTCCTCCTGTATTATAGAATCTAGAAAGCAAGGGCGAGCTTCTTGCTATAAAGCAGAGTGTGATCAATGGATGAGGACTCTGCTATGTGTTTCACTTCAGAAATGGAGTTAAATCCCAGGCTCTGAGTCTTCCTACAAGCAAGACGTCCTTTCTTGTAAGGGCAGTTTCTTTATAGCTCAAAGGAACTACATCGTTCACGAAGCTCACACGTTTCTATCTTAACTGACAAGCATTGGATGTTAGAGGACCAGTGCTTTGTATCAGTTTCAGAAGCAGATTTGGACAACATATGGTCCGTATGTGTAGGCAACATCGTTCTTTTGTTCTCAGCAAACTCAAGTTTCATGCTGTCAGAGAGACTCTAGAAAGCAAGTGCTTACTTCTCGCTCTAAAGCAGAGTGTGATCCATGGATGAGAACTCTGCTGTGTGTTTCCCTTCAGAAATGGAGTTATATCCCAGGCTCTGTGTCTTCCTACAAACAAGACTTCGTTTCAGGTAAGGGCAGTCACTTTTCAGCTCAAAATACTACATCATTCACGAAGCTCACATGTTTCTCATCTTAACAGACAAGCATTGGATGTTAGAGGACCAGTGCTTTGTATCAGTTTCAGAAGCAGAGTTGTACTAGATATGGTCCGTATGTGTAGGAAACACCATTCATTTGTTCTGTGCACACTCAGATTTCCTCTTGTATTAGAGAGTCTAGAAAGCAAGAGCTTGCTTCTCGCTCTAAAGCAGAGTGTGGTCCATGGATGAGAACAATGCTGTGTGTTTCCCTTCAGAAATGGAGTTAAATCCCAGGCTCTGTGTCTTCCTACAAGCAAGACTTCGTTTCACATAAGGGCAGTTACTTTACAGCTCAAAGGAACTACATCGTTCACGAAGCTCATACGTTTCAGATCTTACCTGACAAGCATTGGATGTTGAGGCCCAGTGCTTTGTATCAGTTTCAGAAGCAGAGTTGTACTAGACATGGTCCGTATGTGTAGGAAACACCGTTCTTTTGTTCTCAGCACACTCAGGTTTCCTGCTGTATTAGAGACTCTAGAAAGCAAGAGCATGCTTCTTGCTCTAAAGCAGAGTGTGATCCATGGATGAGAACTATGCTGTGTGTTTCCCTACAGAAATGGAGTTAAATCCAGGCTCTATGTCTTACTACAAGCAAGTCTTCATTTCAGGTAAAGGCAGTCACTTTTCAGCTCAAACGAACTACATCATTCACGAAGCTCACACGTTTCTCATCTTAACTGACAAGCATTGGATGTTAGAGGACCAGTGCTTTGTATAAGTTCCAGAAGCAGAGTTGGACTAGACATGGTCCGTATGTGTAGGAAACACTGTTCTTTTGTTCTGGGCACACTCATATTTCCTCCTGTATTAGAGACTCTACGAAGCAGTAGCGAGCTTCTTGCTCTAAAGCAGAGTGTGATCAATGGATGAGAACTCTGCTGTGTGTTTCACTTCAGAAATGGGGTTAAATCCCAGGCTCAGAGTCTTCCTTCAAGCAAGACTTCTTTTGATGTAAGGGCAGTTTCTTTATAGCTCAAAGGAACTACATCGTTCACGAAAATCACACGTTTATCATCTTAACTGACAAGCATTGGATGTTAGAGGACCAGTGCTTTGTATCAGTTTCAGAAGCAGATGTGGACTACATATGGTCCGTATGTGTAGGAAACACCATTCTTTTGTTCTGAGCTCACTCAGGTTTCCTGCTGTATTAGAGTCTCTAGAAAGCAAGAGCTTGCTTCTCGCTCTAAAGCAGAGTGTGCTCCAAGGATGAGAACTCTGCTGTGTGTTTCCCTTCAAAAATGGAGTTAAATCCCAGGCTCTGTGTCTTCCTACAAGCAAGATCGTTTCAGGTAAGGGCAGTCACTTTTCAGCTCAAATTAACTACATCGTTCACAAAGGTCACACGTTTCTCATCTTAACAGACAAGCATTGGATGGTAGAGGACCCGTGCTTTGTATCAGCCTCAGAAGCAGAGTTGGACTAGATATGGTCCGTATGTGTAGGAAACACCGTTCTTTTGTTCTCTGCACACTCACATTTCCTGCTGTCTTAGAGACTCTAGAAAGCAAGAGCGTGCTTCTTGTTCTAAAGCAGAGTATGATCCATGGATGAGAACACTGCTGTGTGTTTCACTTCAGAAATGGAGTTAAATCCCAGGCACTGAGTCTTCCTACAATCAAGACTTCATTTCAGGTAGGGGCAGTTACTTTACAGCTCAAACAAACTACATCATTCACGTGGCTCACACGTTTCAGATCTTACCTGACAAGCATTGGATGTTAGAGGACCTGTGGTTTGTTTCAGTTTCAGAAGCAGAGTTGGACTAGATATGTTCCGTATGTGTAGGAAACACCGTTCATTTGTTCTGTGCACACTCAGATTTCCTCTTGTATTAGAGAGTCTAGAAAGCAAGAGCTTGCTTCTCGCTCTAAAGTAGAGTGTGGTCCATGGATGAGAACTATGCTGTGTGTTTCCCTTCAGAAATGGAGTTAAATCCCAGGCTCTGTGTCTTCCTACAAGCAAGACTTCGTTTCACCTAAGGGCAGTTACTTTACAGCTCAAAGGAACTACATCGTTCACGAAGCTCACACGTTTCAGATCTTACCTGACAAGCATTGGATGTTAGAGGACCAGTGCTTTGTATCAGTTTCAGAAGCAGAGTTGTACTAGATATGGTCCGTATGTGTAGGAAACACCATTCATTTGATCTCTGCACACTCAGATTTCCTCTTGTATTAGAGAGTCTAGAAAGCAAGAGCTTGCTTCTCGCTCTAAAGCAGAGTATGATCCATGGATGAGAACACTGCTGTGTGTTTCATTTCAGAAATGGAGTTATATCCCAGGCTCTGAGAATTCCTACAATCAAGATTTCATTTCAGGTAAGGGCAGTTACTTTACAGCTCAAACGAACTACATCATTCACGTGGCTCACACGTTTCGGATCTTACCTGACAAGCATTGGATGTTAGAGGACCTGTGGTTTGTTTCAGTTTCAGAAGCAGAGTAAAACTAGATATGTTCCGTATGTGTAGGAAACACCGTTCTTTTGTTCTCAGCACACTCAGGTTTCCTCCTGTATTATAGAATCTAGAAAGCAAGGGCGAGCTTCTTGCTATAAAGCAGAGTGTGATCAATGGATGAGGACTCTGCTATGTGTTTCACTTCAGAAATGGAGTTAAATCCCAGGCTCTGAGTCTTCCTACAAGCAAGACGTCCTTTCTTGTAAGGGCAGTTTCTTTATAGCTCAAAGGAACTACATCGTTCACGAAGCTCACACGTTTCTATCTTAACTGACAAGCATTGGATGTTAGAGGACCAGTGCTTTGTATCAGTTTCAGAAGCAGATTTGGACAACATATGGTCCGTATGTGTAGGCAACATCGTTCTTTTGTTCTCAGCAAACTCAAGTTTCATGCTGTCAGAGAGACTCTAGAAAGCAAGTGCTTACTTCTCGCTCTAAAGCAGAGTGTGATCCATGGATGAGAACTCTGCTGTGTGTTTCCCTTCAGAAATGGAGTTATATCCCAGGCTCTGTGTCTTCCTACAAACAAGACTTCGTTTCAGGTAAGGGCAGTCACTTTTCAGCTCAAAATACTACATCATTCACGAAGCTCACATGTTTCTCATCTTAACAGACAAGCATTGGATGTTAGAGGACCAGTGCTTTGTATCAGTTTCAGAAGCAGAGTTGTACTAGATATGGTCCGTATGTGTAGGAAACACCATTCATTTGTTCTGTGCACACTCAGATTTCCTCTTGTATTAGAGAGTCTAGAAAGCAAGAGCTTGCTTCTCGCTCTAAAGCAGAGTGTGGTCCATGGATGAGAACAATGCTGTGTGTTTCCCTTCAGAAATGGAGTTAAATCCCAGGCTCTGTGTCTTCCTACAAGCAAGACTTCGTTTCACATAAGGGCAGTTACTTTACAGCTCAAAGGAACTACATCGTTCACGAAGCTCATACGTTTCAGATCTTACCTGACAAGCATTGGATGTTGAGGCCCAGTGCTTTGTATCAGTTTCAGAAGCAGAGTTGTACTAGACATGGTCCGTATGTGTAGGAAACACCGTTCTTTTGTTCTCAGCACACTCAGGTTTCCTGCTGTATTAGAGACTCTAGAAAGCAAGAGCATGCTTCTTGCTCTAAAGCAGAGTGTGATCCATGGATGAGAACTATGCTGTGTGTTTCCCTACAGAAATGGAGTTAAATCCAGGCTCTATGTCTTACTACAAGCAAGTCTTCATTTCAGGTAAAGGCAGTCACTTTTCAGCTCAAACGAACTACATCATTCACGAAGCTCACACGTTTCTCATCTTAACTGACAAGCATTGGATGTTAGAGGACCAGTGCTTTGTATAAGTTCCAGAAGCAGAGTTGGACTAGACATGGTCCGTATGTGTAGGAAACACTGTTCTTTTGTTCTGGGCACACTCATATTTCCTCCTGTATTAGAGACTCTACGAAGCAGTAGCGAGCTTCTTGCTCTAAAGCAGAGTGTGATCAATGGATGAGAACTCTGCTGTGTGTTTCACTTCAGAAATGGGGTTAAATCCCAGGCTCAGAGTCTTCCTTCAAGCAAGACTTCTTTTGATGTAAGGGCAGTTTCTTTATAGCTCAAAGGAACTACATCGTTCACGAAAATCACACGTTTATCATCTTAACTGACAAGCATTGGATGTTAGAGGACCAGTGCTTTGTATCAGTTTCAGAAGCAGATGTGGACTACATATGGTCCGTATGTGTAGGAAACACCATTCTTTTGTTCTGAGCTCACTCAGGTTTCCTGCTGTATTAGAGTCTCTAGAAAGCAAGAGCTTGCTTCTCGCTCTAAAGCAGAGTGTGCTCCAAGGATGAGAACTCTGCTGTGTGTTTCCCTTCAAAAATGGAGTTAAATCCCAGGCTCTGTGTCTTCCTACAAGCAAGATCGTTTCAGGTAAGGGCAGTCACTTTTCAGCTCAAATTAACTACATCGTTCACGAAGGTCACACGTTTCTCATCTTAACAGACAAGCATTGGATGTTAGAGGACCCGTGCTTTGTATCAGCCTCAGAAGCAGAGTTGGACTAGATATGGTCCGTATGTGTAGGAAACACCGTTCTTTTGTTCTCTGCACACTCACATTTCCTGCTGTCTTAGAGACTCTAGAAAGCAAGAGCGTGCTTCTTGTTCTAAAGCAGAGTATGATCCATGGATGAGAACACTGCTGTGTGTTTCACTTCAGAAATGGAGTTAAATCCCAGGCACTGAGTCTTCCTACAATCAAGACTTCATTTCAGGTAGGGGCAGTTACTTTACAGCTCAAACAAACTACATCATTCACGTGGCTCACACGTTTCAGATCTTACCTGACAAGCATTGGATGTTAGAGGACCTGTGGTTTGTTTCAGTTTCAGAAGCAGAGTTGGACTAGATATGTTCCGTATGTGTAGGAAACACCGTTCTTTTGTTCTCAGCACACTCAGGTTTCCTGCTGTATTAGAGAATCTAGGAAGCAAGAGCATGCTTCTTGCTCTAAAGCAGAGTGTGATCCATGGATGAGAACTATGCTGTGTGATTCCCTTCAGCAATGGAGTTAAATCACAGGCTCTGTGTCTTACTACAAGCAAGACTTGGTTACAGGTAAGGGCAGTCACTTTTCACTCAAAGGAACTACATCATTCACGAAGCTCACACGTGTCTCATCTTAACTGACAAGCATTGGATGTTAGAGAACCAGTGCTTTGTATCTGTTCCAGAAGCAGAGTTGGACTAGATATGGTCCGTATGTGTAGGAAACACTGTTCTTTTGTTCTGGTCACACTCAGATTTCCTCCTGTATTAGAGACTCTACGAAGCAGTAGCGAGCTTCTTGCTCTAAAGCAGAGTGTGATCAATGGATGAGAACTCTGCTGTGTGTTTCACTTCAGAAATGGAGTTAAATCCCAGGCTCTGAGTCTTCCTACAAGCAATAATTCCTTTCATGTAAGGGCAGTTTCTTTATAGCTCAAAGGAACTACATCGTTCACGAACCTCACACGTTTCTCATCTTAACTAACAAGCATTGGATGTTAGAGGACCAGTGCTTTGTATCAGTTCCAAAAGCAGATTTGGACTACATATGATCCGTATGTGTAGGCAACATCGTTCTTTTGTTCTCTGCACAGTCACGTTTCATGCTGTCTTAGAGACTCTAGAAAGCAAGAGCTTCCTTCTCGCTCTCAAGCAGAGTGTGATCCATGGATGAGAACTCTGCTGTGTGTTTCACTTCAGAAATGGAGTTTAATCCCAGGCTCTGAGTTTCCTACAATCAAGACTTCATTTCAGGTAAGGGCAGTTACTTTACAGCTCAAACGAACTACATCGTTCACGAAGCTCACACGTTTTGGATCTTAACTGAAAAGCTTTGTATGTTAGAGGACCAGTGCGTTGTATCAGCTTCAGAAGCAGAGTTGGAGTAGATATGGTCCGTATGTGTAGGAAATACCGTTCTTTTGTTCCGGGCACACTCAGATTTCCTCCTGTATTAGAGACTCTGGAAAGCAAGAGCGAGCTTCTTGCTCTAAAGCAGAGTGTGATCAATGTATGAGAACTCTGTTGTGTGTTTCACTTCAGAAATGGAGTGAAATCCCAGGCTTTGAGTCTTCCTACAAGCAAGACTTCCTTTGATTTAAGAGCAGTTTCTTTATAGCTCAAAGGAACTACATCGTTCACGAAACTCACACGTTTCTCATCTTAACTGACAAGCATTGGATATTAGAGGGCCAGTGCTTTGTATCAGTTTCAGAAGCAGATTTGGACTACATATGAACCGTATGTGTAGGAAACACCGTTCTTTTGTTCTGAGCACACTCAGGTTTCCTGCTGTATTAGAGACTCTAGAAAACAAGAGCTTGCTTCTCGCTCTAAAGCAGAGTGTGCTCCATGGATGAGAACTCTGCTGTGTGTTTCCCTTCAGAAATGGAGTTAAATCCCAGGCTCTGTGTCTTCCTACAAGCAAGACTTCGTTTCAGGTAAGGGCAGTCAATTTTCAGCTCAAAATAACTACATCATTCACGAAGCTCACACGTTTCTCATCTTAACAGACAAGCATTGGATGGTAGAGGACCCGTGATTTGTATCAGCTTCAGAAGCAGAGTTGGACTAGATAAGGTCCATATATGTAGGAAACAACGTTCTTTTGTTCTCAGCACACTCACGTTTACTGCTTTCTTAGAGACTCTGGAAAGCAAGAGCGAGCTTCTTGCTCTAAAGCGGAGTGTGATCCATGGATGAGAAATCTGCTGTGTGTTTCACTTCAGAAATGGAGTTAAATTCCAGGCTCTGAGTCTTCCTACAAGCAAGACTTCGTTTCAGGTAAGGGCAGTCACTTTACAGCTCAAAAAAACTACATTGTTCACGAAGCTCACACGTTTCTCATCTTAACTGACAAGCATAGGATGTTAGAGGACCTGTGGTTTGTTTCAGTTTCAGAAGGAGTGTTGAACTAGATATGGTCCGTATGTGTAGGAAACACAGTTCATTTGTTCTGAGCACAATCATGTTTCCTGCTGTATTAGAGACTCTAGAAAGCAAGAGTGTGCTTCTTGCTATAAAGCAGATAGTTTTTCATGGATGAGAAGTGTGCGGTGTGTTTCCCTACAGAAATGGAGTTAAATCTCAGGCTCTGTGTCTTCCTACAAGCAAGACTTCGTTTCAGGTAAGGGCAGTCACTTTTCAGCTCAAAAGAACTACATCGTTCACGAAGCTCACACGTTTCTCATCTTAACAGACAAGCATTGGATGGTAGAGGACCCGTGCTTTGTATCAGCTTCAGAAGCAGAGTTGGACTAGATATGGTCCGTATGTGTAGGAAACACCGTTCTTTTGTTCTCAGCACACTCACATTTCCTGCTGTCTTAGAGACTCTAGAAAGCAAGAGCGTGCTTCTTGTTCTAAAGCAGAGTATGATCCATGGATGAGAACACTGCTGTGTGTTTCACTTCAGAAATGGAGTTAAATCAAAGGCTCTGAGTCTTCCTACAATCAAGACTTCATTTCAGGTAAGGGCAGTTACTTTACAGCTCAAACAAACTACATCATTCACGTGGCTCACACGTTTCGGATCTTACCTGACAAGCATTGGATGTTAGAGGACCTGTGGTTTGTTTCAGTTTCAGAAGCAGAGTTGGACTAGATATGTTCCGTATGTGTAGGAAACACCGTTCTTTTGTTCTCAGCACACTCAGGTTTCCTGTTGTATTAGAGACTCTAGGAAGCAAGAGCATGCTTCTTGCTCTAAAGCAGAGTGTGATCCATGGATGAGAACTATGCTGTGTGTTTCCCTTCAGAAATGGAGTTAAATCACAGGCTCTGTGTCTTACTACAAGCAAGACTTGGTTACAGGTAAGGGCAGTAACTTTTCACTCAAAGGAACTACATCATTCACGAAGCTCACACGTGTCTCATCTTAACTGACAAGCATTGGATGTTAGAGAACCAGTGCTTTGTATCTGTTCCAGAAGCAGAGTTGGACTAGATATGGTCCGTATGTTTAGGAAACACTGTTCTTTTGTTCTGGTCACACTCACATTTCCTCCTGTATTAGAGACTCTATGAAGCAGGAGCGAGCTTCTTGCTCTAAAGCAGAGTGTGATCAATGGATGAGAACTCTGCTGTGTGTTTCACTTCAGAAATGGAGTTAAATCCCAGGCTCTGAGTCTTCCTACAAGCAATAATTCCTTTCATGTAAGGGCAGTTTCTTTATAGCTCAAAGGAACTACATCGTTCACGAACCTCACACGTTTCTCATCTTAACTGACAAGCATTGGATGTTAGAGGACCAGTGCTTTGTATCAGTTCCAAAAGCAGATTTGGACTACATATGATCCGTATGTGTAGGCATCATCGTTCTTTTGTTCTCTGCACACTCACGTTTCATGCTGTCATAGAGACTCTAGAAAGCAAGTGCTTACTTCTCGCTCTAAAGCAGACTGTGATCCATGGAAGAGAACTCTGCTGTGTGTTTCCCTTCAGAAATGGAGTTATATGCCAGGCTCTGTGTCTTCCTACAAACAAGACTTCGTTTCAGGTAAGGGCAGTCACTTTTCAGCTCAAAAGTACTACATCATTCACGAAGCGCACATGTTTCTCATCTTAACAGACAAGCATTGGATGTTAGAGGACCAGTGCTTTGTATCAGTTTCAGAAGCAGAGTTGTACTAGATATGGTCCGTATGTGTAGGAAACACCGTTCATTTGTTCTGTGCACACTCAGATTTCCTCTTGTATTAGAGAGTCTAGAAAGCAAGAGCTTGCTTCTCGCTCTAAAGTAGAGTGTGGTCCATGGATGAGAACTATGCTGTGTGTTTCCCTTCAGAAATGGAGTTAAATCCCAGGCTCTGTGTCTTCCTACAAGCAAGACTTCGTTTCACCTAAGGGCAGTTACTTTACAGCTCAAAGGAACTACATCGTTCACGAAGCTCACACGTTTCAGATCTTACCTGACAAGCATTGGATGTTAGAGGACCAGTGCTTTGTATCAGTTTCAGAAGCAGAGTTGTACTAGATATGGTCCGTATGTGTAGGAAACACCATTCATTTGATCTCTGCACACTCAGATTTCCTCTTGTATTAGAGAGTCTAGAAAGCAAGAGCTTGCTTCTCGCTCTAAAGCAGAGTATGATCCATGGATGAGAACACTGCTGTGTGTTTCATTTCAGAAATGGAGTTATATCCCAGGCTCTGAGAATTCCTACAATCAAGATTTCATTTCAGGTAAGGGCAGTTACTTTACAGCTCAAACGAACTACATCATTCACGTGGCTCACACGTTTCGGATCTTACCTGACAAGCATTGGATGTTAGAGGACCTGTGGTTTGTTTCAGTTTCAGAAGCAGAGTAAAACTAGATATGTTCCGTATGTGTAGGAAACACCGTTCTTTTGTTCTCAGCACACTCAGGTTTCCTCCTGTATTATAGAATCTAGAAAGCGAGGGCGAGCTTCTTGCTATAAAGCAGAGTGTGATCAATGGATGAGGACTCTGCTATGTGTTTCACTTCAGAAATGGAGTTAAATCCCAGGCTCTGAGTCTTCCTACAAGCAAGACGTCCTTTCTTGTAAGGGCAGTTTCTTTATAGCTCAAAGGAACTACATCGTTCACGAAGCTCACACGTTTCTATCTTAACTGACAAGCATTGGATGTTAGAGGACCAGTGCTTTGTATCAGTTTCAGAAGCAGATTTGGACAACATATGGTCCGTATGTGTAGGCAACATCGTTCTTTTGTTCTCAGCAAACTCAAGTTTCATGCTGTCAGAGAGACTCTAGAAAGCAAGTGCTTACTTCTCGCTCTAAAGCAGAGTGTGATCCATGGATGAGAACTCTGCTGTGTGTTTCCCTTCAGAAATGGAGTTATATCCCAGGCTCTGTGTCTTCCTACAAACAAGACTTCGTTTCAGGTAAGGGCAGTCACTTTTCAGCTCAAAATACTACATCATTCACGAAGCTCACATGTTTCTCATCTTAACAGACAAGCATTGGATGTTAGAGGACCAGTGCTTTGTATCAGTTTCAGAAGCAGAGTTGTACTAGATATGGTCCGTATGTGTAGGAAACACCATTCATTTGTTCTGTGCACACTCAGATTTCCTCTTGTATTAGAGAGTCTAGAAAGCAAGAGCTTGCTTCTCGCTCTAAAGCAGAGTGTGGTCCATGGATGAGAACAATGCTGTGTGTTTCCCTTCAGAAATGGAGTTAAATCCCAGGCTCTGTGTCTTCCTACAAGCAAGACTTCGTTTCACATAAGGGCAGTTACTTTACAGCTCAAAGGAACTACATCGTTCACGAAGCTCATACGTTTCAGATCTTACCTGACAAGCATTGGATGTTGAGGCCCAGTGCTTTGTATCAGTTTCAGAAGCAGAGTTGTACTAGACATGGTCCGTATGTGTAGGAAACACCGTTCTTTTGTTCTCAGCACACTCAGGTTTCCTGCTGTATTAGAGACTCTAGAAAGCAAGAGCATGCTTCTTGCTCTAAAGCAGAGTGTGATCCATGGATGAGAACTATGCTGTGTGTTTCCCTACAGAAATGGAGTTAAATCGAGGCTCTATGTCTTACTACAAGCAAGTCTTCATTTCAGGTAAAGGCAGTCACTTTTCAGCTCAAACGAACTACATCATTCACGAAGCTCACACGTTTCTCATCTTAACTGACAAGCATTGGATGTTAGAGGACCAGTGCTTTGTATAAGTTCCAGAAGCAGAGTTGGACTAGACATGGTCCGTATGTGTAGGAAACACTGTTCTTTTGTTCTGGGCACACTCATATTTCCTCCTGTATTAGAGACTCTACGAAGCAGTAGCGAGCTTCTTGCTCTAAAGCAGAGTGTGATCAATGGATGAGAACTCTGCTGTGTGTTTCACTTCAGAAATGGGGTTAAATCCCAGGCTCAGAGTCTTCCTTCAAGCAAGACTTCTTTTGATGTAAGGGCAGTTTCTTTATAGCTCAAAGGAACTACATCGTTCACGAAAATCACACGTTTATCATCTTAACTGACAAGCATTGGATGTTAGAGGACCAGTGCTTTGTATCAGTTTCAGAAGCAGATGTGGACTACATATGGTCCGTATGTGTAGGAAACACCATTCTTTTGTTCTGAGCTCACTCAGGTTTCCTGCTGTATTAGAGTCTCTAGAAAGCAAGAGCTTGCTTCTCGCTCTAAAGCAGAGTGTGCTCCAAGGATGAGAACTCTGCTGTGTGTTTCCCTTCAAAAATGGAGTTAAATCCCAGGCTCTGTGTCTTCCTACAAGCAAGATCGTTTCAGGTAAGGGCAGTCACTTTTCAGCTCAAATTAACTACATCGTTCACGAAGGTCACACGTTTCTCATCTTAACAGACAAGCATTGGATGGTAGAGGACCCGTGCTTTGTATCAGCCTCAGAAGCAGAGTTGGACTAGATATGGTCCGTATGTGTAGGAAACACCGTTCTTTTGTTCTCTGCACACTCACATTTCCTGCTGTCTTAGAGACTCTAGAAAGCAAGAGCGTGCTTCTTGTTCTAAAGCAGAGTATGATCCATGGATGAGAACACTGCTGTGTGTTTCACTTCAGAAATGGAGTTAAATCCCAGGCACTGAGTCTTCCTACAATCAAGACTTCATTTCAGGTAGGGGCAGTTACTTTACAGCTCAAACAAACTACATCATTCACGTGGCTCACACGTTTCAGATCTTACCTGACAAGCATTGGATGTTAGAGGACCTGTGGTTTGTTTCAGTTTCAGAAGCAGAGTTGGACTAGATATGTTCCGTATGTGTAGGAAACACCGTTCTTTTGTTCTCAGCACACTCAGGTTTCCTGCTGTATTAGAGAATCTAGGAAGCAAGAGCATGCTTCTTGCTCTAAAGCAGAGTGTGATCCATGGATGAGAACTATGCTGTGTGATTCCCTTCAGAAATGGAGTTAAATCACAGGCTCTGTGTCTTACTACAAGCAAGACTTGGTTACAGGTAAGGGCAGTCACTTTTCACTCAAAGGAACTACATCATTCACGAAGCTCACACGTGTCTCATCTTAACTGACAAGCATTGGATGTTAGAGAACCAGTGCTTTGTATCTGTTCCAGAAGCAGAGTTGGACTAGATATGGTCCGTATGTGTAGGAAACACTGTTCTTTTGTTCTGGTCACACTCAGATTTCCTCCTGTATTAGAGACTCTACGAAGCAGTAGCGAGCTTCTTGCTCTAAAGCAGAGTGTGATCAATGGATGAGAACTCTGCTGTGTGTTTCACTTTAGAAATGGAGTTAAATCCCAGGCTCTGAGTCTTCCTACAAGCAATAATTCCTTTCATGTAAGGGCAGTTTCTTTATAGCTCAAAGGAACTACATCGTTCACGAACCTCACAAGTTTCTCATCTTAACTAACAAGCATTGGATGTTAGAGGACCAGTGCTTTGTATCAGTTCCAAAAGCAGATTTGGACTACATATGATCCGTATGTGTAGGCAACATCGTTCTTTTGTTCTCTGCACAGTCACGTTTCATGCTGTCTTAGAGACTCTAGAAAGCAAGAGCTTCCTTCTCGCTCTGAAGCAGAGTGTGATCCATGGATGAGAACTCTGCTGTGTGTTTCACTTCAGAAATGGAGTTTAATCCCAGGCTCTGAGTTTCCTACAATCAAGACTTCATTTCAGGTAAGGGCAGTTACTTTACAGCTCAAACGAACTACATCGTTCACGAAGCTCACACGTTTTGGATCTTAACTGAAAAGCTTTGTATGTTAGAGGACCAGTGCGTTGTATCAGCTTCAGAAGCAGAGTTGGAGTAGATATGGTCCGTATGTGTAGGAAATACCGTTCTTTTGTTCCGGGCACACTCAGATTTCCTCCTGTATTAGAGACTCTGGAAAGCAAGAGCGAGCTTCTTGCTCTAAAGCAGAGTGTGATCAATGTATGAGAACTCTGTTGTGTGTTTCACTTCAGAAATGGAGTGAAATCCCAGGCTTTGAGTCTTCCTACAAGCAAGACTTCCTTTGATTTAAGAGCAGTTTCTTTATAGCTCAAAGGAACTACATCGTTCACGAAACTCACACGTTTCTCATCTTAACTGACAAGCATTGGATATTAGAGGGCCAGTGCTTTGTATCAGTTTCAGAAGCAGATTTGGACTACATATGAACCGTATGTGTAGGAAACACCGTTCTTTTGTTCTGAGCACACTCAGGTTTCCTGCTGTATTAGAGACTCTAGAAAAGAAGAGCTTGCTTCTCGCTCTAAAGCAGAGTGTGCTCCATGGATGAGAACTCTGCTGTGTGTTTCCCTTCAGAAATGGAGTTAAATCCCAGGCTCTGTGTCTTCCTACAAGCAAGACTTCGTTTCAGGTAAGGGCAGTCAATTTTCAGCTCAAAATAACTACATCATTCACGAAGCTCACACGTTTCTCATCTTAACAGACAAGCATTGGATGGTAGAGGACCCGTGATTTGTATCAGCTTCAGAAGCAGAGTTGGACTAGATAAGGTCCATATATGTAGGAAACAACGTTCTTTTGTTCTCAGCACACTCACGTTTACTGCTTTCTTAGAGACTCTGGAAAGCAAGAGCGAGCTTCTTGCTCTAAAGCGGAGTGTGATCCATGGATGAGAAATCTGCTGTGTGTTTCACTTCAGAAATGGAGTTAAATTCCAGGCTCTGAGTCTTCCTACAAGCAAGACTTCGTTTCAGGTAAGGGCAGTCACTTTACAGCTCAAAAAAACTACATTGTTCACGAAGCTCACATGTTTCTCATCTTAACTGACAAGCATAGGATGTTAGAGGACCTGTGGTTTGTTTCAGTTTCAGAAGGAGTGTTGAACTAGATATGGTCCGTATGTGTAGGAAACACAGTTCATTTGTTCTGAGCACAATCATGTTTCCTGCTGTATTAGAGACTCTAGAAAGCAAGAGTGTGCTTCTTGCTATAAAGCAGATAGTTTTTCATGGATGAGAAGTGTGCGGTGTGTTTCCCTACAGAAATGGAGTTAAATCTCAGGCTCTGTGTCTTCCTACAAGCAAGACTTCGTTTCAGGTAAGGGCAGTCACTTTTCAGCTCAAAAGAACTACATCGTTCACGAAGGTCAAACGTTTCTCATCTTAACTGACAAGCATAGGATGTTAGAGGACCTGTGGTTTGTTTCAGTTTCAGAAGCAGAGTTGGACTAGATATGGTCTGTATGTTTAGGAAACACTGTTCATTTGTTCTGAGCACACTCATGTTTCCTGATGTATTAGAGACTCTAGAATGCAAGAGCGTGCTTCTCGCTCTAAAGCATATTGTGATCCATGAATGAGAACTATGCTGTGTGTTTCCATCAGAAATGGAGTTAAATCCCTGGCTCTGTGTCTTCCTACAAGCAAGACTTCGTTTCAGGTAAGGGCAGTCATTTTCAGCTCAAACGAATTACATCGATCACGAAGCTCACATGTTACTCATCTTAACTGACAAGCATTGGATGTTAGAGGACCAGTGCTTTGTATCAGTTTCAGAAGCAGAGTTGGAATAGATATGGTCCCTATGTGTAGGAAACACCGTTCTTTTGTTCTCAGCACACTCACGTTTCCTACTGTATTAGAGACTCATGAAAGAAAGAGCGTGCTTCTCGCTCTAAAGTAGAGTGTGATCAATGGATGAGAACACTGCTGTATGTTTCCCTTCAGAAATGGAGTTAAATCGCAGGCTCTGTGTCTTCCTACAAGCAAGACTTCGTTTCAGGTAAGGGTAGTCAATTTTCAGCTCAAAATAACTACATCATTCACGAAGCTCACACGTTTCTCATCTTAACAGACAAGCATTGGATGGTAGAGGACCCGTGCTTTGTATCAGCTTCAGAAGAAGAGTTGGACTAGATAAGGTCCATATGTGTAGGAAATAACGTTCTTTTGTTCTCAGCACACTCACGTTTCCTGCTGTCTTAGAGACTCTGGAAAGCAAGAGCGAGCTTCTTGCTCTAAAGCAGAGTGATCCATGGATGAGAAATCTGGTGTGTGTTTCACTTCAGAAATGGAGTTAAATCCCAGGCTCTGAGTCTTCCTACAAGCAAGACTTCGTTTCAGGTAAGGGCAGTCACTTTACAGCTCAAAAAAACTACATTGTTCACGAAGCTCACATGTTTCTCATCTTAACTGACAAGCATAGGATGTTAGAGGACCTGTGGTTTGTTTCAGTTTCAGAAGGAGGGTTGAACTAGATATGGTCCGTATGTGTAGGAAACACAGTTCATTTGTTCTGAGCACAATCATGTTTCCTGCTGTATTAGAGACTCTAGAAAGCAAGAGTGTGCTTCTTGCTATAAAGCAGATAGTTTTTCATGGATGAGAAGTGTGCGGTGTGTTTCCATACAGAAATGGAGTTAAATCCCAGGCTCTGTGTCTTCCTACAAGCAAGACTTCGTTTCAGGTAAGGGCAGTTACTTTTCAGCTCAAAAGAACTACATCGTTCACGAAGGTCAAACGTTTCTCATCTTAACTGACAAGCATAGGATGTTAGAGGACCTATGGTTTGTTTCAGTTTCAGAAGCAGAGTTGGACTAGATATGGTCTGTATGTTTAGGAAACACTGTTCTTTTGTTCTGAGCACACTCATGTTTCCTGATGTATTAGAGACTCTAGAATGCAAGAGCGTGCTTCTCGCTCTAAAGCATATTGTGAATCATGGATGAGAACTATGCTGTGTGTTTCCCTTCAGAAATGAAGTTAAATCCCTGGCTCTGTGTCTTCCTACAAGCAAGACTTCGTTTCAGGTACGGGCAGTCACTTTTCAGCTCAAATGAATTACATCGATCACGAAGCTCACACGTTACTCATCTTAACTGACAAGCATTGGATGTTAGAGGACCAGTGCTTTGTGTCAGTTTCAGAAGCAGAGTTGGAATAGATATGGTCCCTATGTGTAGGAAACACCGTTCTTTTGTTCTCAGCACACTCACGTTTCCTACTGTATTAGAGACTCATGAAAGAAAGAGCGTGCTTCTCACTCTAAAGTAGAGTGTGATCAATGGATGAGAACACTGCTGTATGTTTCCCTTCAGAAATGGAGTTAAATCCCAGGATCTGAGTCTTCCTACAAGCAAGACTTCATTTCAGGTACGAGCAGTCACTTTTCGGCTCAATGAACTACATTGTTCACGAAGCTCACACGTTTCTCATCTTAACTGACAAGCATTTGATGTTAGAGGACCTGTGGTTTGTTTCAGTTTCAGAAGGATGTTGAACTAGATATGGTCCATATGTGTAGGAAAAACAGTTCATTTGTTCTGAGCACACTCATGTTTCCTGCTGTTTTAGAGACTCTAGAAAGCAAGAGCGTGCCTCTTGCTCTAAAGCAGAGAGTGTTTCATGGAAGTGAAGTGTGCTGTGTGTTTCCCTCCAGAAATGTAGTTAAATCTCAGGCTCTGTGTCTTCCTACAAGCAAGACTTCGTTTCAGGTAAGGGCAGTCACTTTTCAGCTCAAACGAACTACATCGTTCATGAAGCTAACACGATTCTCATCGTAACAGACAAGCATTGGATGTTAGAGGACCTGTGGTTTGTTTCAGTTTCAGAAGGAGTGTTGAACTAGATATGGTCCGTATGTGTAGGAAACAAAGTTCATTTGTTTTGAGCACAATCATGTTTCCTGCTGTATTAGAGACTCTAGAAAGCAAGAGCGTGCTTCTTGCTATAAAGCAGAGAGTGTTTCATGGATGAGAAGTGTGCGGTGTGTTTCACTACAGAAGAGGAGTTAAATCTCTGGCTCTGAGTCTTCCTACAAGCAAGACTTCATTTCAGGTAAGGGTAGTCACTTTTCAGCTCAAACGATCTACATCGTTCACGAAGCTCACACGTTTCTCATCTTAACTGACAAGCATAGGATGTTAGAGGACCTGTGGTTTGTTTCAGTTTCAGAAACAGAGGTGAACTAGATATGGTCTGTATGTTTAGGAAACACCGTTCTTTTGTTCTGAGCACATTCATGTTTGCTGCTGTATTAGATACTCTAGAAAGCTAGAGCGTGCTTCTCACTCTAAAGCATGTTGTGATCCATAGATGAGAACTATGCTGTGTGTTTCCGTTCAGAAATGAAGTTAAATTCCAGGCTCTGTGTCTTCCTATAAGCAAGACTTCGTTTCAGGTAAGGGCAGTCACTTTTCACCTCAAACGAACTACATCGTTCACGAAGCTCACACGATACTCATCTTAACTGACAAGCATTGCATGTTAGAAGACCAGTGCTTTTATCAGTTTCAGAAGCAGAGATGGAATACATATGGTCCTTATATGTAGGAAACACCGTTCTTTTGTTCTGAGCACAATCACGTTTCCTACTGATTAGAGACTCTAGAAAGCAAGAGCGTGCTTCTTGCTCTAAAGCAGAGTATGATCAATAGATGAGAACTCTGCTGTGTATTTCGCATCAGAAATGGAGTTATATCCCAGGCTTTGAGTCTTCCTACAAGCAAGACTTCGTTTCAGGTAAGTGCAGTCACTTTTCAGCTCAATGAACTACATTGTTCACGAAGCTCACACGTTTCTCATCTAAATTGACAAGCATTGGATGTTAGAGGACCAGTGCTTTGCGTCAGTTACAGAAGCAGATTTGGACTAGATATGGTCCGTATGTGTAGGAAACACCGTTCTTTTGGTCTCAGCATCCTCAAGTTTCCCTCTGTATTAGATACTCTAGAAAGCAAGAGCGTGCTTCTTGCTCTAACGCAGAGTGTGATCAATGGATGAGAACTCTGCTGTGTGTTTCACTTCAGAAATGGAGTTAAATCCCAGGCTCTGAGTCTTCCTATAAGCAAGACTTCGTTTCAGGTAAGGGCAGTCACTTTTCAGCTCAAACAAACTACAGTGTTCACGAAGCTCACACGATTCTCAACTTAACTGACAAGCATAGGATGATAGAGCCCCTGTGGTTTGTTCCAGTTTCAGAAGCAGAATTGAACTAGATATGGTTTGTATGTTTAGGAAACAACGTTCTTTGTTCTGAGCACAGTCACGTTTCCCGCTCTATTAGAGAATCTAGAAAGAAAGAGCGTGCTTCTTGCTCTAAAACAGAGTGTGATCCATGGATGAGAACTCTGCTGTGTGTTTCACTTCAGAAATGGAGTTAAATCCCAGGCTCTGAGTCTTCCTATAAGCAAGACTTCGTTTCAGGTAAGGGCAGTCACTTTTCAGCTCAAAAGAACTACATCATTCACGAAGGTCAAACGTTTCTCATCTTAACTGACAAGCATAGGATGTTAGAGGACCTGTGGTTTGTTTCAGTTTCAGAAGCAGAGTTGGACTAGATATGGTCTGTATGTTTAGGAAACACTGTTCTTTTGTTCTGAGCACACTCATGTTTCCTGATGTATTAGAGACTCTAGAATGCAAGAGCGTGCTTCTCGCTCTAAAGCATATTGTGATCCATGGATGAGAACTATGCTGTGTGTTTCCCTTCAGAAATGAAGTTAAATCCCTGGCTCTGTGTCTTCCTACAAGCAAGACTTCGTTTCAGGTAAGGGCAGTCACTTTTCAGCTCAAAAGAATTACATCGATCACGAAGCTCACACGTTACTCATCTTAACTGACAAGCATTGTATGTTAGAGGACCAGTGCTTTGTACAGTTTCAGAAGCAGAGTTGGAATAGATATGGTCCCTATTTGTAGGAAACACCATTCTTTTGTTCTCAGCACACTCACGTTTCCTACTGTATTAGAGACTCATGAAAGAAAGAGCGTGCTTCTCACTCTAAAGTAGAGTGTGATCAATGGATGAGAACACTGCTGTATGTTTCCCTTCAGAAATGGAGTTAAATCCCAGGATCTGAGTCTTCCTACAAGCAAGACTTCGTTTCAGGTACGAGCAGTCACTTTTCGGCTCAATGAACTACATTGTTCACGAAGCTCACACGTTTCTCATCTTAACTGACAAGCATTTGATGTTAGAGGACCTGTGGTTTGTTTCAGTTTCAGAAGGATGTTGAACTAGATATGGTCCATATGTGTAGGAAAAACAGTTCATTTGTTCTGAGCACACTCATGTTTCCTGCTGTTTTAGAGACTCTAGAAAGCAAGAGCGTGCCTCTTGCTCTAAAGCAGAGAGTGTTTCATGGAAGAGAAGTGTGCTGTGTGTTTCCCTCCAGAAATGGAGTTAAATCTCAGGCTCTGTGTTTTCCTACAAGCAAGACTTCGTTTCAGGTAAGGGCAGTCACTTTTCAGCTCAAACGAACTACATCGTTCACGAAGCTAACATGATTCTCATCTTAACAGACAAGCATTGCATGTTAGAAGACCAGTGCTTTGTATCAGTTTCAGAAGCAGAGATGGAATACATATGGTCCTTATGTGTAGGAAACACCGTTCTTTTGTTCTGAGCACAATCACGTTTCCTACTGATTAGAGACTCTAGAAATCAAGAGCGTGCTTCTTGCTCTAAAGCAGAGTGTGATCAATGGATGAGAACTCTGCTGTGTATTACGCATCAGAAATGGAGTTATATCCCAGGCTCTGAGTCTTCCTACAAGCAAGACTTCGTTTCAGGTAAGTGCAGTCACTTTTCAGCTCAATGAACTACATTGTTCACGAAGCTCACACGTTTCTCATCTTAATTGACAAGCATTGGATGTTAGAGGACCAGTGCTTTGCGTCAGTTACAGAAGCAGATTTGGACTAGATATGGTCCGTATATTTAGGAAACACCATTCTTTTGTTCTGAGCACACTCACTTTTCCTGCTGTATTAGAGAAACTAGAAAGCAAGAGCCTGCTTCTTGCTCTAAAGCAGAGTGTGATCCATGGATGAGAACTCTGCTGTGTGTTTCACATCAGAAATGGAGTTAAATCCCAGGCTCTGAGTCTTCCTATAAGCAAGACTTCGTTTCAGGTAAGGGCAGTCACTTTTCAGCTCAAACGAACTACAGTGTTCACGAAGCTCACACGTTTCTCATCTTAACTGACAAGCATAGGATGATAGAGCCCCTGTGGTTTGTTCCAGTTTCAGAAGCAGAGTTGAACTAGATATGGTCTGTATGTTTAGGAAACACCGTTCTTTTGTTCTGAGCACAGTCACGTTTCCTGCTGTATTAGAGAATCTAGAAAGAAAGAGCGTGCTTCTTGCTCTAAAGCAGAGTGTGATCCATGGATGAGAACTCTGCTGTGTGTTTCACTTCAGAAATGGAGTTAAATCCCAGGCTCTGAGTCTTCCTATAAGCAAGACTTCGTTTCAGGTAAGGGCAGTCACTTTTCAGCTCAAACGAACTATATCGTTCACGAAGCTCACACGTTACTCATCTTAACTGACAAGCATTGGATGTTAGAGGACCTGTGGTTTGTTTCAGTTTTAGAAGTAGTGTTGAACAGGATATGGTACGTATATGTAGGAAACACAGTTCATTTGTTCTGAGCACAATCATATTTCCTGCTGTATTAGAGACTCTGGAAAGCAAGAGCCTGCTTCATGCTATAAAGCAGAGAGTGTTTCAAGGATGAGAAGTGTGCGGTGCGTTTCCCTTCAGAAATGGAGTTAAATCTCGGGCTCTGTGTTTTCCTACATCAAGAATTCTTTTCAGGTAAGTGCAGTCACTTTTCAGCTCAAACGAACTACATCGTTCACGATGCTCACACGTTCCTATTCTTAACTGACAAGCATAGGATGTTAGTGGACCTGTGGTTTGTTTCAGTTTCAGAAGGAGTGTTGAACTATATATGGTCCCTTTGTGTAGGAAACACAGTTCATTTTTTCTGAGCACAATCATTTTTCCTGCTGTATTAGAGACTCTAGAAAGCAAGAGCGTGCTTCTCGCTCTAAAGCCGATTGTGATCCATGGATGAGAACTATGCTGTGTGTTTTCCTTCAGAAATGAAGTTAAATTCCAGGCTCTGTGTCTTCCTATAAGCAAGACTTCGTTTCAGGTTAGTGCAGTCACTTTTCAGCTCAATGAACTACATTGTTCACGAAGATCACACGTTTCTAATTTTAACTGACAAGCTTTGGATGTTAGAGGACCAGTGCTTTGTATCAGCTTCAGAAGCAGAGTTGTACTAGATATGGTCTGTATGTGTAGGAAACACCGTTCTTTTGTTCTCAGCACTCTCACGTTTCCTGCCTTATTAGAGACTCTAGAAAGCAGTAGCAAGCTTCTTGCTCTAAAGCAGAGTGTGATCAATGGATGAGAACTCTGCTGTGTGTTTAACTTCAGAAATGGAGTTAAATCCTAGGCTCTGAGTCTTCCTACAAGCAAGACTTCCTTTCATGTAAGGGCAGTTTCTTTATAGCTCAAAGGAACTACATCGTTCACGAACCTCACACGTTTCTCATCTTAACTGACAAGCATTGGATGTTAGAGGACCAGTGCTTTGTATCAGTTTCAGAAGCAGATTTGGACTACATATGGTCCTTATGTGTAGGCAACATCGTTCTTTTGTTCTCAGCACACTCACGTTTCATGCTGTCTTAGAGACTCTAGAAAGCAAGAGCTTCCTTCTCGCTCTAAAGCAGAGTGTGATCCATGGATGAGAACTCTGCTGTGTGTTTCCCTTCAGAAATGGAGTTATATCCCAGGCTCTGTGTCTTCCTACAAACAAGACTTCGTTTCAGGTAAGGGCAGTCACTTTTCAGCTCAAAAGTACTACATCATTCACGAAGCTCACATGTTTCTCATCTTAACAGACAAGCATTGGATGTTAGAGGACCAGTGCTTTGTATCAGTTTCAGAAGCAGAGTTGTAGTAGATATGGTCCGTATGTGTAGGAAACACCGTTCATTTGTTCTGTGCACACGCAGATTTCCTCTTGTATTAGAGAGTCTAGAAAGCAAGAGCTTGCTTCTCGCTCTAAAGCAGAGTGTGGTCCATGGATGAGAACTCTGCTGTGTGTTTCCCTTCAGAAATGGAGTTATATCCCAGGCTCTGTGCCTTCCTACAAGCAAGACTTCGTTTCACATAAGGGCAGTTACTTTACAGCTCAAAGGAACTACATCGTTCACGAAGCTCACACGTTTCAGATCTTACCTGACAAGCATTGGATGTTAGAGGACCAGTGCTTTGAATCAGCTTCAGAAGCAGAGTTGGACTAGATATGGTCCCTATGTGTAGGAAACACCGTCCTTTTGTTCTCAGCACACTCACGTTTCCTGCTGTCTTAGAGACTCTAGAAAGCAAGAGCGTGCTTCTTGTTCTAAATCAGAGTGTGATCAATGGATGAGAACACTGCTGTGTGTTTCCCTTCAGATATGGACTTAAATCCCCGGCTCTGTGTCTTCCTACAAGCAAGACTTCGTTTCAGGTAAGGGCAGTCACTTTTCAGCTCAAAATAACTACATCATTCTCGAAGCTCACATGTTTCTCATCTTAACAGACAAGCATTGGATGTTAGAGGACCAGTGCTTTTTATCATCTTCAGAAGCAGAGTTGGACTAGATATGGTCCGTATATGTAGGAAACACCGTTCTTTTCTTCTCAGCACACTCACGTTTCCTGCTGTCTTAGAGACTCGAGAAAGCAAGAGCGTGCTTCTTGGTCTAAAGCAGAGTGTGATCAATGGATGAGAACACTGCTGTGTGTTTCACGTCAGAAAGGGAGTTAAATCCCAGGCTCTGAGTCTTCATACAAGCAAGATTTCGTTTAAGGTAAGGGCAGTTACTTTACAGCTCAAACGAACTACATCATTCACGAAGCTTACACGTTTCGGGTCTTACCTGACATGCCTTGGATGTTAGAGGACCTGGGTTTGTTTTAGTTTCAGAAGCAGAGTTAAACTAGATATGTTCCGTATGTATAGGAAACACCGTTCTTTTGTTCTGAGCACACTCAGGTTTCCTGCTGTATTAGAGACTCTAGACAGCAAGAGCATGCTTCTTGCTCTAAAGCAGAGTGTGATCCATGGATGAGAACTATGCTGTGTGTTTCCCTTCAAAAATGGAGTTAAATCTCAGGCTCTGTGTCTTACTACAAGCAAGACTTCGTTTCAGGTAAGGGCAGTCACTATTCACCTCAAACGAACTACATCGTTCACGAAGCTCACACGATTCTCATCTTAACTGACAAGCATTGCATGTTAGAAGACCAGTGCTTTGTATCAGTTTCAGAAGCAGAGATGGAATACATATGGTCCTTATGTGTAGGAAACACCGTTCTTTTGTTCTGAGCACAATCACGTTTCCTACTGATTAGAGACTCTAGAAATCAAGAGCGTGCTTCTTGCTCTAAAGCAGAGTGTGATCAATGGATGAGAACTCTGCTGTGTATTACGCATCAGAAATGGAGTTATATCCCATGCTCTGAGTCTTCCTACAAGCAAGACTTCGTTTCAGGTAAGTGCAGTCACTTTTCAGCTCAATGAACTACATTGTTCACGAAGCTCACACGTTTCTCATCTTAATTGACAAGCATTGGATGTTAGAGGACCAGTGCTTTGCGTCAGTTACAGAAGCAGATTTGGACTAGATATGGTCCATATGTGTAGGAAACACCGTTCTTTTGGTCTCAGCATCCTCAAGTTTCCCTCTGTATTAGAGACTCTAGAAAGCAAGAGCGTGCTTCTTGCTCTAACGCAGAGTGTGATCAATGGATGAGAACTCTGCTGTGTGTTTCATTTCAGAAATGGAGTTAAATCCCAGGCTCTGAGTCTTCCTACAAGCAAGACTTCGTTTCATGTAAGGGCAGTTTCTTTACAGCTCAAACGAACTACATTGTTCACGAAGCTCACACGTTTCTCATCTTAACTGACAAGCATAGGATGTTAGAGTACCTGTGGTTTGTTTCAGTTTCAGAAGCAGAGTTGAACTAGATATGGTCCGTATATTTAGGAAACACCATTCTTTTGTTCTGAGCACACTCACTTTTCCTGCTGTATTAGAGAAACTAGAAAGCAAGAGCCTGCTTCTTGCTCTAAAGCAGAGTGTGATCCATGGATGAGAACTCTGCTGTGTGTTTCACTTCAGAAATGGAGTTAAATCCCAGGCTCTGAGTCTTCCTATAAGCAAGACTTCGTTTCAGGTAAGGGCAGTCACTTTTCAGCTCAAACGAACTACAGTGTTCACGAAGCTCACACGTTTCTTATCTTAACTGACAAGCATAGGATGATAGAGCCCCTGTGGTTTGTTCCAGTTTCAGAAGCAGAGTTGAACTAGATATGGTCTGTATGTTTAGGAAACACCGTTCTTTTTTTCTGAGCACAGTCACGTTTCCTGCTGTATTAGAGAATCTAGAAAGAAAGAGCGTGCTTCTTGATCTAAAGCAGAGTGTGATCCATGGATGAGAACTCTGCTGTGTGTTTCACTTCAGAAATGGAGTTAAATCCCAGGCTCTGAATCTTCCTATAAGCAAGACTTCGTTTCAGGTAAGGGCAGTCACTTTTCAGCTCAAACGAACTACATCGTTCACGATGCTCACACGTTCCTATTCTTAACTGACAAGCATAGGATGTTAGTGGACCTGTGGTTTGTTTCAGTTTCAGAAGGAGTGTTGAACTATATATGGTCCCTTTGTGTAGGAAACACAGTTCATTTGTCCTGAGCACAATCATTTTTCCTGCTGTATTAGAGACTCTAGAAAGGAAGAGCGTGCTTCTCGCTCTAAAGCAGATTGTGATCCATGGATGAGAACTATGCTGTGTGTTTCCCTTCAGAAATGAAGTTAAATTCCAGGGTCTGTGTCTTCCTATAAGCAAGACTTCGTTTCAGGTTAGTGCAGTCACTTTTCAGCTCAATGAACTACATTGTTCACGAAGATCACACGTTTCTAATCTTAACTGACAAGCTTTGGATGTTAGAGGACCAGTGCTTTGTATCAGCTTCAGAAGCAGAGTTGTACTAGATATGGTCTGTATGTGTAGGAAACACTGTTCTTTTGTTCTCAGCACTCTCACGTTTCCCGCCTTATTAGAGACTCTAGAAAGCAGTAGCAAGCTTCTTGCTCTAAAGCAGAGTGTGATCAATGGATGAGAACTCTGCTGTGTGTTTAACTTCAAAATGGAGTTAAATCCTAGGCTCTGAGTCTTCCTACAAGCAAGACTTCCTTTCATGTAAGGGCAGTTTCTTTATAGCTCAAAGGAACTACATCGTTCAGGAACCTCACACGTTTCTCATCTTAACTGACAAGCATTAGATGTTAGAGGACCAGTGCTTTGTATCAGTTTCAGAAGCAGATTTGGACTACATATGGTCCTTATGTGTAGGCAACATCGTTCTTTTGTTCTCAGCACACTCACGTTTCATGCTGTCTTAGAGACTCTAGAAAGCAAGAGCTTCCTTCTCGCTCTAAAGCAGAGTGTGATCCATGGATGAGAACTCTGCTGTGTGTTTCCCTTCAGAAATACAGTTTAATCCAAGGCTCTGAGTCTTCCTACAATCAAGACTTCATTTCAGGTAAGGGCAGTTACTTTACAGCTCAAACGAACTACATCGTTCACGAAGCTCACATGTTTCGGATCTTACCTGACAAGCATTGGATGTTAGAGTATCTGTCGTTTGTTTCAGTTGCAGAAGCAGAGTTCAACTAGATATGTTCCGTATGTGTAGGAAACACCGTTCTTTTGTTCTCAGCACACTCAGGTTTCCTGCTGTATTAGAGACTCTAGAAAGCAATAGCATGCTTCTTGCTCTAAAGCAGAGTGTGATCAATAGATGAGGACTCGGCTGTGTGTTTAACTTCAGAAATGGAGTTAAATCCTAGGCTCTGAGTCTTCCTACAAGCAAGACTTCCTTTCATGTAAGGGCAGTTTCTTTATAGCTCAAAGGAACTACATCGTTCACGAAGCTCACACGTTACTCATCTTAACTGACAAGCATTGGATGTTAGAGGACCAGTGCTTTGTATCAGTTCCAGAAGCAGAGTTGGACTAGATATGGTCCTTATGTGTAGGAAACACCGTTCTTTTGTTCTGGGCACACTCAGATTTCCTCCTGTATTAGAGACTCTAGAAAGCAAGAGCGAGCTTCTTGCTATAAAGCAGAGTGTGATCAATGGATGAGGACTCTGCTGTGTGTTTCACTTCAGAAATGGAGTTAAATCCCAGGCTCTGAATCTTCCTACAAGCAAGACTTCCTTTCTTGTAAGGGCAGTTTCTTTATAGCTCAAAGGAACTACATCGTTCACGAAGCTCACACGTTTCTATCTTAACCTACAAGCATTGGATGTTAGAAGACCAGTGCTTTGTATCAGTTTCAGAAGCAGATTTGGACTACATATGTTCCGTATGTGTAGGCAACATCGTTCTTTTCTTCTCAACACACTCAAGTTTCATGCTGTCATAGAGACTCTAGAAAGCAAGTGCTTACTTCTTGCTCTAAAGCAGAGTGTGATCCATGGATGAAAACTCTGCTGTGTGTTTCCCTTCAGAAATGGAGTTATATCCCAGGCTCTGTGTCTTCCTACAAACAAGACTTCGTTTCAGGTAAGGGCAGTCACTTTTCAGCTCAAAAGTACTACATCATTCACGAAGCTCACATGTTTCTCATCTTAACAGACAAGCATTGGATGTTAGAGGACCAGTGCTTTGTATCAGTTTCAGAAGCAGAGTTGTACTAGATATGGTCCGTATGTGTAGGAAACACCGTTCATTTGTTCTGTGCACACTCAGATTTCCTCTTGTATTAGAGAGTCTAGAAAGCAAGAGCTTGCTTCTCGCTCTAAAGCAGAGTGTGGTCCATGGATGAGAACTCTGCTGTGTGTTTCCCTTCAGAAATGGAGTTATATCCCAGGCTCTGTGTCTTCCTACAAGCAAGACTTCGTTTCACATAAGGGCAGTTACTTTACATCTCAAAGGAACTACATCGTTCACGAAGCTCACACGTTTCAGATCTTACCTGACAAGCATTGGATGTTAGAGGACCAGTGCTTTGTATCAGCTTCAGAAGCAGAGTTGGACTAGATATGGTCCCTATGTGTAGGAAACACCGTCCTTTTGTTCTCAGCACACTCACGTTTCCTGCTGTCTTAGAGACTCTAGAAAGCAAGAGCGTGCTTCTTGTTCTAAATCAGAGTGTGATCAATGGATGAGAACACTGCTGTGTGTTTCCCTTCAGATATGGACTTAAATCCCCAGCTCTGTGTCTTCCTACAAGCAAGACTTCGTTTCAGGTAAGGGCAGTCAAATTCCGCTCAAAATAACTACATCGTTCTCGAAGCTCAAATGTTTCTCATCTTAACAGACAAGCATTGGATGTTAGAGGACCAGTGCTTTTTATCATCTTCAGAAGCAGAGTTGGACTAGATATGGTCCGTATATGTAGGAAACACCGTTCTTTTCTTCTCAGCACACTCACGTTTCCTGCTGTCTTAGAGACTCTAGAAAGTAAGAGCGTGCTTCTTGGTCTAAAGCAGAGTGTGATCAATGGATGAGAACACTGCTGTGTGTTTCACGTCAGAAAGGGAGTTAAATCCCAGGCTCTGAGTCTTCATACAAGCAAGATTTCGTTTAAGGTAAGGGCAGTTACTTTACAGCTCAAACGAACTACATCTTTCACGATCTCACACGTTTCGGATCTTAACTGACAAGCTTTGGATGTTAGAGGACCAGTGCTTTGTATCAGCTTCAGAAGCAGAGTTGGACTAGATATGGTCCGTATGTGTAGGACACACCTTTCTTTTGTTCTCAGCACACTCACGTTTCCTGCTCTCTTAGAGACTCTAGAAAGCAAGATCGTGCTTCTTGTTCTAAAGCAGAGTGTGATCCATGGATGAGAACACTGCTGTGTGTTTCACTTCAGAAATGGAGTTAAATCCCAGGCTCTGAGTCTTCCTACAATCAAGACTTCATTCCAGGTAAGGGCAGTTAGTTTACAGCTCAAACGAACTACATCATTCACAAAGCTTACACGTTTCGGATCTTACCTGAAATGCCTTGGATGTTAGAGGACCTGGGTTTGTTTTAGTTTCAGAAGCAGAGTTAAACTAGATATGTTCCGTATGTGTAGGAAACACCGTTCTTTTGTTCTGAGCACACTCAGGTTTCCTGCTGTATTAGAGACTCTAGACAGCAAGAGCATGCTTCTTACTCTAAAGCAGAGTGTGATCCATGGATGAGAACTATGCTGTGTGTTTCCCTTCAGAAATGGAGTTAAATCTCAGTCTCTGTGTCTTACTACAAGCAAGACTTCGTTTCCGGTAAGGGCAGTCACTTTTCAGCTCAAACGAACTACATCATTCACGAAGCTCACACGTTTCTCATCTTAACTGACAAGCATTGGATGTTAGAGGACCAGTGCTTTGTATCAGTTCCAGAAGCAGAGTTGGACTAGATATGGTCCGTATGTGTAGGAAACACCCTTCTTTTGTTCTGAACACACTCAGGTTTCCTGCTGTATTAGAGACTCTAGAAAGCAAGAGCATGCTTCTCACTCTAAAGCAGAGTGTGATCCATGGATGAGAACTATGGTGTGTGTTTCCCTTCAGAAATGGAGTTAAATCCTAGGCTCTGAGTCTTCCTACAAGCAAGACTTCCTTTCATGTAAGGGCAGTTTCTATATAGCTGAAAGGAACTACATCGTTCACGAACCTCAAACGTTTCTCATCTTAACTGACAAGCATTGGATTTTAGAGGACCAGTGCTTTGTATCAGTTTCAGAAGCAGATTTGGACTACATATGGTTCTTACGTGTAGGCAACATCGTTCTTTTGTTCTCAGCACACTCACGTTTCATGCTGTCTTAGAGATTCTAGAAAGCAAGAGCTTCCTTCTCGCTCTAAAGCAGAGTGTGATCCATGGATGAGAACTCTGCTGTGTGTTTCCCTTCAGAAATACAGTTTAATCCCAGGCTCTGTGTCTTCCTACAATCAAGACTTCATTTCAGGTAAGGGCAGTTACTTTACAGCTCAAACGAACTACATCGTTCACGAAGCTCACATGTTTCGGATCTTACCTGACAAGCATTGCATGTTAGAGGATCTGTCGTTTGTTTCAGTTGCAGAAGCAGAGTTCAACTAGATATGTTCCGTATGTGTAGGAAACACCGTTCTTTTGTTCTCAGCACACTCAGGTTTCCTGCTGTATTAGAGACTCTAGAAAGCAAGAGCATGATTCTTGGTCTAAAGCAGAGTGTGATCAATTGATGATGACTCGGCTGTGTGTTTAACTTCAGAAATGGAGTTAAATCCTAGGCTCTGAGTCTTCCTACAAGCAAGACTTCCTTTCATGTAAGGGCAGTTTCTTTATAGCACAAAGGAACTACATCGTTCACGAAGCTCACATGTTACTCATCTTAACTGACAAGCATTGGATGTTAGAGGACCAGTGCTTTGTATCAGTTCCAGAAGCAGAGTTGGACTAGATATGGTCCTTATGTGTAGGAAACACCGTTCTTTTGTTCTGGGCACACTCAGATTTCCTCCTGTATTAGAGACTCTAGAAAGCAAGAGCGAGCTTCTTGCTATAAAGCAGAGAGTGATCAATGGATGAGGACTCTGCTGTGTGTTTCACTTCAGAAATGGAGTTAAATCCCAGGCTCTGAGTCTTCCTACAAGCAAGACTTCCTTTCTTGTAAGGGCAGTTTCTTTATAGCTCAAAGGAACTACATCGTTCACGAAGCTCACACGTTTCTATCTTAACTGACAAGTATTGGATGTTAGAAGACCAGTGCTTTGTATCAGTTTCAGAAGCAGATTTGTACTACATATGGTCCGTATGTGTAGGTAACATCGTTCTTTTGTTTTCAACACACTCAAGTTTCATGCTGTCATTGAGACTCTAGAAAGAAAGTGCTTACTTCTTGCTCTAAAGCAGAGTGTGATCCATGGATGAGAACTCTGCTGTGTGTTTCCCTTCAGAAATGGAGTTATATCCCAGGCTCTGTGTCTTCCTACAAACAAGACTTCGTTTCAGGTAAGGGCAGTCACTTTTCAGCTCAAAAGTACTACATCATTCACGAAGCTCACATGTTTCTCATCTTAACAGACAAGCATTGGATGTTAGAGGACCAGTGCTTTGTATCAGTTTCAGAAGCAGAGTTGTACTAGATATGGTCCGTATGTGTAGGAAACACCGTTCATTTGTTCTGTGCACACTCAGATTTCCTCTTGTATTAGAGAGTCTAGAAAGCAAGAGCGTGCTTCTTGGTCTAAAGCAGAGTGTGATCAATGGATGAGAACACTGCTGTGTGTTTCACGTCAGAAAGGGAGTTAAATCCCAGGCTCTGAGTCTTCATACAAGCAAGATTTCGTTTAAGGTAAGGGCAGATACTTTACAGCTCAAACGAACTACATCTTTCACGATCTCACACGTTTCGGATCTTAAATGACAAGCTTTGGATGTTAGAGGACCAGTGCTTTGTATCAGCTTCAGAAGCAGAGTTGGACTAGATATGGTCTGTATGTGTAGGACACACCTTTCTTTTGTTCTCAGCACACTCACGTTTCCTGCTCTCTTAGAGACTCTAGAAAGCAAGATCACTTTTCAGCTCAAAAGCAGTCACTTTTCAGCTCAAAAGAACTACATCATTCACGAAGCTCACACGTTTCTCATCTTAACTGAAAAGCATTGGATGTTAGAGGACCAGTGCTTTGTATCAGTTTCAGAAGCAGATTTGGACTACATATGGTCCTTATGTGTAGGCAACATCGTTCTTTTGTTCTCAGCACACTCAGGTTTCCTGCTGTATTAGAGACTCTAGAAAGCAAGAGCTTCCTTCTCGCTCTAAAGCAGAGTGTGATCCATGGATGAGAACTCTGCTGTGTGTTTCCCTTCAGAAATACAGTTTAATCCCAGGCTCTGAGTCTTCCTACAATCAAGACTTCATTTCAGGTAAGGGCAGTTACTTTACAGCTCAAACGAACTACATCGTTCACGAAGCTCACATGTTTTGGATCTTACCTGACAAGCATTGGATGTTAGAGGATCTATCGTTTGTTTCAGTTGCAGAAGCAGAGTTCAACTAGATATGTTCCGTATGTGTAGGAAACACCGTTCTTTTGTTCTCAGCACACTCAGGTTTCCTGCTGTATTAGAGACTCTAGAAAGCAAGAGCATGCTTCTTGCTCTAAAGCAGAGTGTGATCAATTGATGAGGACTCGGCTGTGTGTTTCACTTCAGAAATGGAGCTAAATCCCAGGCTCAGAGTCTTCCTACAATCAAGACTTCTTTGATGTAAGGGCAGTTTCTTTATAGCTCAAAGGAACTACATCGTTTACGAAAATCACACGTTTATCATCTTAACTGACAAGCATTGGATGTTAGAGGACCTGTGGTTTGTTTCAGTTTCAGAAGCAGAGTTGGACTAGATATGGTCCGTATGTGTAGGAAACACCGTTCTTTTGTTCTCAGCACACTCAGGTTTCCTGCTGTATTAGAGACTCTAGGAAGCAAGAGCATGCTTCTTGCTCTAAAGCAGAGTGTGATCCATGGATGAGAACTATGCTGTGTGTTTCCCTTCAGAAATGGAGTTAAATCGCAGGCTCTGTGTCTTACTACAAGCAAGACTTGGTTACAGGTAAGGGCAGTCACTTTTCACTCAAAGGAACTACATCATTCACGAAGCTCACACGTGTCTCATCTTAACTGACAAGCATTGGATGTTAGAGAACCACTGCTTTGTATCTGTTCCAGAAGCAGAGTTGGACTAGATATGGTCCGTATGTGTAGGAAACACCGTTCTTTTGTTCTGGTCACACTCAGATTTCCTCCTGTATTAGAGACTCTACGAAGCAGGAGCGAGCTTCTTGCTCTAAAGCAGAGTGTGATCAATGGATGAGAACTCTGCTGTGTGTTTCACTTCAGAAATGGAGTTAAATCCCAGGCTCTGAGTCTTCCTACAAGCAAGAATTCCTTTCATGTAAGGGCAGTTTCTTTATAGCTCAAAGGAACTACATCGTTCACGAACCTCACACGTTTCTCATCTTAACTGACAAGCATTGGATGTTAGAGGACCAGTGCTTTGTATCAGTTCCAAAAGCAGATTTGGACTACATATGGTCCGTATGTGTAGGCAACATCGTTCTTTTGTTTTCTGCACACTCACGTTTCATGCTGTCTTAGAGACTCTAGAAAGCAAGAGCTTCCTTGTCGCTCTGAAGTGGAGTGTGATCCATGGATGAGAACTCTGCTGTGTGTATCACTTCAGAAATGGAGTTTTTATCCCAGGCTCTGAGTCTTCCTACAATCAAGACTTCATTTCAGGTAAGGGCAGTTACTTTACAGCTCAAACGAACTACATCGTTCACGAAGCTCACACGTTTTGGATCTTAACTGAAAATCTTTGGATGTTAGAGGACCAGTGCGTTGTATCAGCTTCAGAAGCAGAGTTGGAGTAGATATGGTCCGTATGTGTAGGAAATACCGTTCTTTTGTTCTTTGCACACTCAGATTTCCTACTGTATTAGAGACTCTGGAAAGAAAGAGCGAGCTTCTTGCTCTAAAGCAGAGTGTGATCAATGTATGAGAACTCTGTTGTGTGTTTCACTTCAGAAATGGAGTGAAATCCCAGGCTCTGTGTCTTCCTACAAGCAAGACTTCGTTTCAGGTAAGGGCAGTCAATTTTCAGCTCAAAATAACTACATCATTCACGAAGCTCACACGTTTCTCATCTTAACAGACAAGCATTGGATGGTAGAGGACCCGTGCTTTGTATCAGCTTCAGAAGCAGAGTTGGACTAGATAGGGTCCATACGTGTAGGAAACAACGTTCTTTTGTTCTCAGCACACTCACGTTTCCTGCTGTCTTAGAGACTCTAGAAAGCAAGAGCGTGCTTCTTGTTCTAAAGCAGAGTATGATCCATGGATGAGAACACTGCTGTGTGTTTCACTTCAGAAATGGAGTTAAATCCCAGGCTTGAGTCTTCCTACAAGCAAGACTTACTTTCATGTAAGGGCAGTTTCTTTATAGCTCAAAGGAACTACATCGTTCACGAACCTCACACGTTTCTCATCTTAACTGACAAGCATTGGATATTAGAGGACCAGTGCTTTGTATCAGTTTCAGAAGCAGATTTGGACTACATATGGTCCGTATGTGTAGGTAACATCGTTCTTTTGTTCTCAGCACACTCAGGTTTCATGCTGTCTTAGAGACTCTAGAAAGCAAGAGCTTCCTTCTCGCTCTAAAGCCGAGTGTGATCCATGGATGAGAACTCTGCTGTGTGTTTCACTTCAGAAATGGTGTTTAATCCCAGGCTCTGAGTCTTCCTACAATCAAGACTTCATTTCAGGTAACGGCAGTAACTTTACAGCTCAAACGAACTACATCGTTCACGAAGTTCACACGTTTCGGATCTTACCTGACAAGCATTGGATGTTAGAGGACCTGTGGTTTGTTTCACTTTCAGAAGCAGAGTAAAACTAGATATGTTCCGTATGTGTAGGAAACACCATTCTTTTGTTCTCAGCACACTCAGGTTTCCTGCTGTATTAGAGACTCTAGGAAGCAAGAGCATGCTTCTTCCTCTAAAGCAGAAGTGACCCATGGATGAGAACTATGCTGTGTGTTTCCCTTCAGAAATGGAGTTAAATTGCAGGCTCTGTGTCTTACTACAAGCAAGACTTGGTTTCAGGTATGGGCAGTTACTTTACAGCTCAAACGAACTACATCGTTTACGAAGCTCACACATTTTGGATCTTAACTGACAAGCTTTGGATGTTAGAGGACCAGTGCTTTGTATCAGTTTCAGAAGCAGATTTGGACTACATAGGGTCCGAATGTGTAGGAAACACCGTTCTTTTGTTCTGAGCACACTCAGGTTTCCTGCTGTATTAGAGACTCTAGAAAGCAAGAGCTTGCTTCTCGCTCTGAAGTGGAGTGTGATCCATGGATGAGAACTCTGCTGTGTGTATCACTTCAGAAATGGAGTTTTTATCCCAGGCTCTGAGTCTTCCTACAATCAAGACTTCATTTCAGGTAAGGGCAGTTACTTTACAGCTCAAACGAACTACATCGTTCACGAAGCTCACACGTTTTGGATCTTAACTGAAAATCTTTGGATGTTAGAGGACCAGTGCGTTGTATCAGCTTCAGAAGCAGAGTTGGAGTAGATATGGTCCGTATGTGTAGGAAATACCGTTCTTTTGTTCTTTGCACACTCAGATTTCCTACTGTATTAGAGACTCTGGAAAGAAAGAGCGAGCTTCTTGCTCTAAAGCAGAGTGTGATCAATGTATGAGAACTCTGTTGTGTGTTTCACTTCAGAAATGGAGTGAAATCCCAGGCTCTGTGTCTTCCTACAAGCAAGACTTCGTTTCAGGTAAGGGCAGTCAATTTTCAGCTCAAAATAACTACATCATTCACGAAGCTCACACGTTTCTCATCTTAACAGACAAGCATTGGATGGTAGAGGACCCGTGCTTTGTATCAGCTTCAGAAGCAGAGTTGGACTAGATAGGGTCCATACGTGTAGGAAACAACGTTCTTTTGTTCTCAGCACACTCACGTTTCCTGCTGTCTTAGAGACTCTAGAAAGCAAGAGCGTGCTTCTTGTTCTAAAGCAGAGTATGATCCATGGATGAGAACACTGCTGTGTGTTTCACTTCAGAAATGGAGTTAAATCCCAGGCTTGAGTCTTCCTACAAGCAAGACTTACTTTCATGTAAGGGCAGTTTCTTTATAGCTCAAAGGAACTACATCGTTCACGAACCTCACACGTTTCTCATCTTAACTGACAAGCATTGGATATAGGAGGACCAGTGCTTTGTATCAGTTTCAGAAGCAGATTTGGACTACATATGGTCCGTATGTGTAGGTAACATCGTTCTTTTGTTCTCAGCACACTCAGGTTTCATGCTGTCTTAGAGACTCTAGAAAGCAAGAGCTTCCTTCTCGCTCTAAAGCCGAGTGTGATCCATGGATGAGAACTCTGCTGTGTGTTTCACTTCAGAAATGGTGTTTAATCCCAGGCTCTGAGTCTTCCTACAATCAAGACTTCATTTCAGGTAACGGCAGTAACTTTACAGCTCAAACGAACTACATCGTTCACGAAGTTCACACGTTCGGATCTTACCTGACAAGCATTGGATGTTAGAGGACCTGTGGTTTGTTTCACTTTCAGAAGCAGAGTAAAACTAGATATGTTCCGTATGTGTAGGAAACACCATTCTTTTGTTCTCAGCACACTCAGGTTTCCTGCTGTATTAGAGACTCTAGGAAGCAAGAGCATGCTTCTTCCTCTAAAGCAGAAGTGACCCATGGATGAGAACTATGCTGTGTGTTTCCCTTCAGAAATGGAGTTAAATCGCAGGCTCTGTGTCTTACTACAAGCAAGACTTGGTTTCAGGTATGGGCAGTTACTTTACAGCTCAAACGAACTACATCGTTTACGAAGCTCACACATTTTGGATCTTAACTGACAAGCTTTGGATGTTAGAGGACCAGTGCTTTGTATCAGTTTCAGAAGCAGATTTGGACTACATAGGGTCCGTATGTGTAGGAAACACCGTTCTTTTGTTCTGAGCACACTCAGGTTTCCTGCTGTATTAGAGACTCTAGAAAGCAAGAGCTTGCTTCTCGCTCTAAAGCAGAGTGTGCTCCATGGATGAGAACTCTGCTGTGTGTTTCCCTTCAGAAATGGACTTAAATCCCAGGCTCTGTGTCTTCCTACATGCAAGACTTCGTTTCAGGTATGGGCAGTCAATTTTCAGCTCAAAATAACTACATCATTCACGAAGCTCACACGTTTCTCATCTTAACAGACAAGCATTGGATGGTAGAGGACCCTTGCTTTGTATCAGCTTCAGAAGCAGAGTTGGACTAGATAAGGTCCGTATGTGTAGGAAACACCGTTCTTTTGTTCTCAGCACACTCACGTTTCCTGCTGTCTTAGAGACTCTAGAAAGCAAGAGCGTGCTTCTTGTTCTAAAGCAGAGTATGATCCATGGATGAGAACACTGCTGTGTGTTTCACTTCAGAAATGGAGTTAAATCCCAGGCTCTGTGTCTTCCTACAAGGAAGACTTGGTTTCAGGTAAGGGCAGTCACTTTTCAGCTCAAACGAACTACATCATAAACGAAGCTCACACGTTTCTCATCTTAACTGACAAGCATTTGATGTTAGAGGACCAGTGCTTTGTATCAGTTTCAGAAGCAGATTTGGACTACATATGGTCCGTATGTGTAGGTAACATCGTTCTTTTGTTCTCAGCACACTCACGTTTCATGCTGTCTTAGAGACTCTAGAAAGCAAGAGCTTCCTTCTCGATCTAAAGCAGAGTGTGATCCATGGATGAAAACTCTGCTGTGTGTTTCACTTCAGAAATGGAGTTTAATCCCAGGCTCTGAGTCTTCCTACAATCAACACTTCATTTGAGGTAACGGCAGGTACTTTACAGCTCAAAAGAACTACATCGTTCACGAAGTTCACACGTTTCGGATCTTACCTGACAACATTGCATGTTAGAGGACCTGTGGTTTGTTTCACTTTCAGAAGCAGAGTAAAACTAGATATGTTCCGTATGTGTAGGAAACACCATTCTTTTGTTCTCAGCACACTCAGGTTTCCTGCTGTATTAGAGACTCTAGGAAGCAAGAGCATGCTTCTTCCTCTACAGCAGAAGTGACCCATGGATGAGAACTATGCTGTGTGTTTCCCTTCAGAAATGGAGTTAAATCGCAGGCTCTGTGTCTTACTACAAGCAAGACTTGGTTTCAGGTATGGGCAGTTACTTTACAGCTCAAACGAACTACATCGTTTACGAAGCTCACACATTTTGGATCTTAACTGACAAGCTTTGGATGTTAGAGGACCAGTGCTTTGTATCAGTTTCAGAAGCAGATTTGGACTACATAGGGTCCGAATGTGTAGGAAACACCGTTCTTTTGTTCTGAGCACACTCAGGTTTCCTGCTGTATTAGAGACTCTAGAAAGCAAGAGCTTGCTTCTCGCTCTGAAGTGGAGTGTGATCCATGGATGAGAACTCTGCTGTGTGTATCACTTCAGAAATGGAGTTTTTATCCCAGGCTCTGAGTCTTCCTACAATCAAGACTTCATTTCAGGTAAGGGCAGTTACTTTACAGCTCAAACGAACTACATCGTTCACGAAGCTCACACGTTTTGGATCTTAACTGAAAATCTTTGGATGTTAGAGGACCAGTGCGTTGTATCAGCTTCAGAAGCAGAGTTGGAGTAGATATGGTCCGTATGTGTAGGAAATACCGTTCTTTTGTTCTTTGCACACTCAGATTTCCTACTGTATTAGAGACTCTGGAAAGAAAGAGCGAGCTTCTTGCTCTAAAGCAGAGTGTGATCAATGTATGAGAACTCTGTTGTGTGTTTCACTTCAGAAATGGAGTGAAATCCCAGGCTCTGTGTCTTCCTACAAGCAAGACTTCGTTTCAGGTAAGGGCAGTCAATTTTCAGCTCAAAATAACTACATCATTCACGAAGCTCACACGTTTCTCATCTTAACAGACAAGCATTGGATGGTAGAGGACCCGTGCTTTGTATCAGCTTCAGAAGCAGAGTTGGACTAGATAGGGTCCATACGTGTAGGAAACAACGTTCTTTTGTTCTCAGCACACTCACGTTTCCTGCTGTCTTAGAGACTCTAGAAAGCAAGAGCGTGCTTCTTGTTCTAAAGCAGAGTATGATCCATGGATGAGAACACTGCTGTGTGTTTCACTTCAGAAATGGAGTTAAATCCCAGGCTTGAGTCTTCCTACAAGCAAGACTTACTTTCATGAAAGAGAAGTTTCTTTATAGCTCAAAGGAACTACATCGTTCACGAACCTCACACGTTTCTCATCTTAACTGACAAGCATTGGATATTAGAGGACCAGTGCTTTGTATCAGTTTCAGAAGCAGATTTGGACTACATATGGTCCGTATGTGTAGGTAACATCGTTCTTTTGTTCTCAGCACACTCAGGTTTCATGCTGTCTTAGAGACACTAGAAAGCAAGAGCTTCCTTCTCGCTCTAAAGCCGAGTGTGATCCATGGATGAGAACTCTGCTGTGTGTTTCACTTCAGAAATGGTGTTTAATCCCAGGCTCTGAGTCTTCCTACAATCAAGACTTCATTTCAGGTAACGGCAGTAACTTTACAGCTCAAACGAACTACATCGTTCACGAAGTTCACACGTTTCGGATCTTACCTGACAAGCATTGGATGTTAGAGGACCTGTGGTTTGTTTCACTTTCAGAAGCAGAGTAAAACTAGATATGTTCCGTATGTGTAGGAAACACCATTCTTTTGTTCTCAGCACACTCAGGTTTCCTGCTGTATTAGAGACTCTAGGAAGCAAGAGCATGCTTCTTCCTCTAAAGCAGAAGTGACCCATGGATGAGAACTATGCTGTGTGTTTCCCTTCAGAAATGGAGTTAAATCGCAGGCTCTGTGTCTTACTACAAGCAAGACTTGGTTTCAGGTATGGGCAGTTACTTTACAGCTCAAACGAACTACATCGTTTACGAAGCTCACACATTTTGGATCTTAACTGACAAGCTTTGGATGTTAGAGGACCAGTGCTTTGTATCAGTTTCAGAAGCAGATTTGGACTACATAGGGTCCGTATGTGTAGGAAACACCGTTCTTTTGTTCTGAGCACACTCAGGTTTCCTGCTGTATTAGACACTCTAGAAAGCAAGAGCTTGCTTCTCGCTCTAAAGCAGAGTGTGATCAATGGATGAGAACTCTGCTGTGTGTTTCACTTCAGAAATGGAGTTAAATCCCAGGCTCTGAGTCTTCCTACAAGCAAGACTTACTTTCATGTAAGGGCAGATTCTTTATAGCTCAAAGGAACTACATCGTTCACGAACCTCACACGTTTCTCATCTTAACTGACAAGCATTTGATGTTAGAGGACCAGTGCTTTGTATCAGTTTCAGAAGCAGATTTGGACTACATATGGTCCGTATTTGTAGGTAACATCGTTCTTTTGTTCTCAGCACACTCAAGTTTCATGCTGTCTTAGAGACTCTAGAAAGCAAGAACATGCTTCTTGCTCTAAAGCAGAGTGTGATCCATGGATGAGAGCTATGGTGTGTGTTTCCCTTCAGAAATGGAGTTAAATCGCAGGCTCTGTGTCTTACTACAAGTAAGACTTCATTACAGGTAAGGGCAGTCACTTTTCAGCTCAAACGAACTACATCATTCATGAAGCTCACACGTTTCTCATCTTAACTGACAAGCATTGGATGTTAGAGGACCAGTGCTTTTTATCAGTTCCAGAAGCAGAGTTGGAGTAGATATGGTCCGTATGTGTAGGAAACACTGTTCTTTTGTTCTGGGCACACTCAGATTTCCTCCTGTATTAGAGACTCTGGAAAGCAAGAGCGAGCTTCTTGCTCTAAAGCAGAGTGTGATCAATGGATGAGAACTCTGCTGTGTGTTTCACTTCAGAAATGGAGTTAAATCCCAGGCTCTGTGTCTTAGTACAAGCAAGACTCCCTTTCATGTAAGGGCAGTTTCTTTACAGCTCAAAGGAACTACATCGTTCACGAAGCTCACACGTTTCTATCTTACTGACAAGCATTGGATGTTAGAGGACCAGTGCTTTGTATCAGTTTCAGAAGCAGATTTGGACTACATATGGTCCGTATGTGTAGGCAACATCGTTCTTTTGTTCTTAGCACACTCACGTTTCACGCTGTCTTAGAGCATATAGAAAGCAAGAGCGTGCTTCTTGCTCTAAAGCAGAGTGTGATCAATGGATGAGACCTGTGCTGTGTGTTTCACTTCAGAAATGGAGTTAAATCCCAGGCTCTGAATCTTCCTACAAGCAAGATTTCGTTTCAGGTAATGGCAGTTACTTTACAGCTCAAACAAACTACATCGTTCACGAAGCTCACACGTTTCTCATCTTAACTGACAAGCATTGGATGTTAGAGGACCAGTGCTTTGTATCAGTTCCAGAAGCAGAGTTAAACTAGATATGTTCCGTATGTGTAGGAAACACCGTTGTTTTGTTCTCAGCACACTCAGGTTTCCTGCTGTATTAGAGACTCTAGAAAGCAAGAACATGCTTCTTGTTCTAAAGCAGAGTGTGATCAATGGATGAAAACTCTGCTGTGTGTTTCACTTCAGAAATGGAGTTAAATCCCAGGCTCTGAGTCTTCCTACAAGCAAGACTTCCTTTCATGTAAGGGCAGTTTCTTTATAGGTCAAAGGAACTACATCGTTCACAAACCTCACACGTTTCTCATCTTAACTGACAAGCATTGGATGTTAGAGTACCCGTGCTTTGTATCAGTTTCAGAAGCAGATTTAGACTACATATTGTCCGTATGTGTAGGTAACATCGTTCTTTTGTTCTCAGCACACTCACGTTTCATGCTGTCCTAGAGACTCTAGAAAGCAAGAGCTTCCTTCTCGCTCTAATGCAGAGTGTGATCCATGGATGAGAACTCTGCTGTGTGTTTCACTTCAGAAATGGAGGTTAATCCCAGGCTGTGAGTCTTCCTACAATCAAGACTTCATTTCAGGTAAGGGCAGTTACTTTACAGCTCAAAGGAACTACATCGTTCACGAAGTTCACACGTTTCGGATCTTACCTGACAAGCATTGGTTGTTAGAGGACCTGTGGTTTGTTTCAGAAGCAGAAGCAGAGTTAAACTAGATATGATCCGTATGTGTAGGAAACACCGTTATTTTGTTCTCAGCACACTCAGGTTTCCTGCTGTATTAGAGACTCTAGAAAGCAAGAACATGATTCTTGCTCTAAAGCAGAGTGTGATCCATGGATGAGAACTATGGTGTGTGTTTCCCTTAGAAATGGAGTTAAATCGCAGGCTTTGTGTCTTACTACATGCAAGACTTCGTTTCAGGTAAGGGCAGTCACTTTTCAGCTCAAAATAACTACATCGTTCACGAAGCTCATACGTTTCTCATCTTAACAGACAAGCATTGGATGGTAGAGGACCCGTGCTTTTTATCAGCTTCAGAAGCAGAGTTGGACTGGATATGGTCCATATGTGTAGGAAACACAGTTCTTTTGTTCTCAGCACACTCACGTTTCCTGCTGTCTTAGAGACTCTAGAAAGCAAGAGCGTGCTTCTTGTTCTAAAGCAGAGTATGATCCATGGATGAGAACACTGCTGTGTGTTTCACTTCAGAAAAGGAGTTAAATCACAGGCTCTGAGACTTCCTACAATCAAGACTTCATTTCAGGTAAGGGCAGTTACTTTACAGCTCAAACGAACTACATCATACACATGGCTCACACGTTTCGGATCTTACCTGACAAGCATTGGATGTTAGAGGACCTGTGGTTTGTTTCAGTTTCAGAAGCAGAGTAAAACTAGATATGTTCCGTATGTGTAGGAAACACCATTCTTTTGTTCTCAGCAAACTCAGGTTTCCTGCTATATTAGAGACTCTAGGAAGCAAGAGCATGCTTCTTGCTCTAAAGCAGAGTGTGACCCATGGATGAGAACTATGCTGTGTGTTTCCCTTCAGAAATGGAGTTAAATCGCAGGCTCTGTGTCTTACTACAAGCAAGACTTGGTTTCAGGTAAGGGCAGTCACTTTTCAGCTCAAACGAACTACATCATTCACGAAGCTCACACGTTTCTCATCTTAACTGACAAGCATTGGATGTTAGAGGACCAGTGCTTTGTATCTGTTCCAGAAGCAGAGTTGGACTAGATATGGTCCGTACGTGTAGGAAACACCATTTTTTGTTCTGATCACACTCAGATTTCCTCCTGTATTAGAGACTCTAGAAAGCAGGAGCGAGCTTCTTGCTCTAAAGCAGAGTGTGATCCATGGATGAGTACTCTGCTGTGTGATTCACTTCAGAAATGGAGTTAAATCCCAGGCTCTGAGTCTTCCTACAATCAAGACTTCATTTCAGTTAAGGGCAGTTACTTTACAGCTCAAACGAACTACATCGTTCACGAAGCTCACACGTTTCAGATCTTACCTGACAAGCATTGGATGTTAGCGGACCTGTGGTTTGTTTCAGTTGCAGAAGCAGAGTTAAACTAGATATGGTCCGTATGTGTAGGAAACACCGTTTTTTTGTTCTCAGCACACTCAGGTTTCCTGCTGTATTAGAGACTCTAGAAAGCAAGAACATGCTTCTTGCTCTAAAGCAGAGTGTGATCCATGGATGAGAACTATGGTGTGTGTTTCCCTTCAGAAATGGAGTTAAATCGCAGGCTTTGTGTCTTACTACAAGCAAGACTTCGTTTCAGGTAAGGGCAGTCACTTTTCAGCTCAAACGAACTACATCATTCACCAAGCTCACTCGTTTCTCATCTTAACTGACAAGCATTGGATGTTAGAGGTCCTGTGCTTTGTATCAGTTTCAGAAGCAGATTTGGACTACATATGGTCTGTATGTGTAGGAAACACCGTTCTTTTGGTCTCAATACACTCAGGTTTCCTGCTGTATCAGAGACTCTAGAAAGCAAGAGCATGATTCTTGCTCTAAAGCAGAGTATGATCCATGGATGAGAACTATGCTGTGTGTTTCCCTACGTAAATGGAGTTAAACCCCAGGCTCTGTGTCTTACTACAAGCAAGACTTCATTTCAGGTAAGGGCAGTCACTTTTCAGCTCAAAATAACTACATCGTTCACGAAGCTCATACGTTTCTCATCTTAACAGACAAGCATTGAATGGTAGAGGACCCGTGCTTTGTATCAGCTTCAGAAGCAGAGTTGGACTAGATATGGTCCATATCTGTAGGAAACACAGTTCTTTTGTTTTCAGCACACTCACGTTTCCTGCCGTCTTAGAGACTCTAGAAAGCAAGAGCATGCTTCTTGTTCTAAAGCAGAGTATGATCCATGGATGAGAACACCGCTGTGTGTTTCACTTCAGAAAAGGAGTTAAATCCCAGGCTCTGAGACTTCCTACAATCAAGAGTTCATTTCAGGTAAGGGCAGTTACTTTACAGCTCAAACGAACTACATCATACACATGGCTCCCACGTTTCGGAACTTACCTGACAAGCATTGGATGTTAGAGGACCTGTGGTTTGTTTCAGTTTCAGAAGCAGAGTAAAACTTGATATGTTCCGTCTGTGTAGGAAACATCGTTTTTTTGTTCTCAGCACACTCAGGTTTCCTGCTGTATTAGAGACTCTAGAAAGCAAGAACATGATTCTTGCTCTAAAGCAGAGTGTGATCCATGGATGAGAACTATGGTGTGTGTTTCCCTTAGAAATGGAGTTAAATCGCAGGCTTTGTGTCTTACTACAAGCAAGACTTCGTTTCAGGTAAGGGCAGTCACTTTTCAGCTCAAACAAACTACATCATTCACCAAGCTCACTCGTTTCTCATCTTAACTGACAAGCATTGGATGTTAGAGGTCCTGTGCTTTGTATGAGTTTCAGAAGCAGATTTGGACTGCATATGGTCTGTATGTGTAGGAAACACCGTTCTTTTGTTCTCAACACACTCAGGTTTCCTGCTGTATTAGAGACTCTAAAGCAAGAGCATGCTTCTTGCTCTAAAGCAGAGTATGATCCATGGATGAGAACTATGCTGTGTGTTTCCCTACATAAATGGAGTTAAACCCCAGGCTCTGTGTCTTACTACAAGTAAGACTTCATTACAGGTAAGGGCAGTCACTTTTCAGCTCAAACGAACTACATCATTCATGAAGCTCACACGTTTCTCATCTTAACTGACAAGCATTGGATGTTAGAGGACCAGTGCTTTTTATCAGTTCCAGAAGCAGAGTTGGAGTAGATATGGTCCGTATGTGTAGGAAACACTGTTCTTTTGTTCTGGGCACACTCAGATTTCCTCCTGTATTAGAGACTCTGGAAAGCAAGAGCAAGCTTCTTGCTCTAAAGCAGAGTGTGATCAATGGATGAGAACTCTGCTGTGTGTTTCACTTCAGAAATGGAGTTAAATCCCAGGCTCTGTGTCTTAGTACAAGCAAGACTCCCTTTCATGTAAGGGCAGTTTCTTTACAGCTCAAAGGAACTACATCGTTCACGAAGCTCACACGTTTCTATCTTACTGACAAGCATTGGATGTTAGAGGACCAGTGCTTTGTATCAGTTTCAGAAGCAGATTTGGACTACATATGGTCCGTATGTGTAGGCAACATCATTCTTTTGTTCTTAGCACACTCACGTTTCACGCTGTCTTAGAGCATCTAGAAAGCAAGAGCGTGCTTCTTGCTCTAAAGCAGAGTGTGATCAATGGATGAGACCTGTGCTGTGTGTTTCACTTCAGAAATGGAGTTAAATCCCAGGCTCTGAGTCTTCCTACAAGCAAGATTTCGTTTCAGGTAATGGCAGTTACTTTACAGCTCAAACAAACTACATCGTTCACGAAGCTCACACGTTTCTCATCTTAACTGACAAGCATTGGATGTTAGAGGACCAGTGCTTTGTATCAGTTCCAGAAGCAGAGTTAAACTAGATATGTTCCGTATGTGTAGGAAACACCGTTGTTTTGTTCTCAGCACACTCAGGTTTCCTGCTGTATTAGAGACTCTAGAAAGCAAGAACATGCTTCTTGTTCTAAAGCAGAGTGTGATCAATGGATGAAAACTCTGCTGTGTGTTTCACTTCAGAAATGGAGTTAAATCCCAGGCTCTGAGTCTTCCTACAAGCAAGACTTCCTTTCATGTAAGGGCAGTTTCTTTATAGGTCAAAGGAACTACATCGTTCACAAACCTCACACGTTTCTCATCTTAACTGACAAGCATTGGATGTTAGAGTACCCGTGCTTTATATCAGTTTCAGAAGCAGATTTGGACTACATATTGTCCGTATGTGTAGGTAACATCGTTCTTTTGTTCTCAGCACACTCACGTTTCATGCTGTCCTAGAGACTCTAGAAAGCAAGAGGTTCCTTCTCGCTCTAATGCAGAGTGTGATCCATGGATGAGAACTCTGCTGTGTGTTTCACTTCAGAAATGGAGTTTAATCCCAGGCTCTGAGTCTTCCTACAATCGAGACTTCATTTCAGGAAAGGGCAGTTAATTTACAGCTCAAACGAACTACATCGTTCACGAAGTTCACACGTTTCGGATCTTACCTGACAAGCATTGGATGTTAGAGGACCTGTGGTTTGTTTCAGATGCAGAAGCAGAGTTAAACTAGATATGTTCCGTATATGTAGGAAACACCGTTTTTTAGTTCTCAGCACATTCAGGTTTCCTGCTGTATTAGAGACTCTAGAAAGCAAGAACATGCTTCTTGGTCTAAAGCAGAGTGTGATCCATGGATGATAACAATGCTGTGTGTTTCCCTTCAGAAATGGAGTTAAATCCCAGGCTCTGTGTCTTCCTACAAGCAAGACTTCGTTTCAGGTAAGGGCAGTCACTTTTCAGCTCAAAATAACTACATCGTTCACGAAGCTCATACGTTTCTCATCTTAACAGACAAGCATTGGATGGTAGAGGACCCGTGCTTTGTATCAGCTTCAGAAGCAGAGTTGGAATAGATATGGTCCATATGTGTAGGAAACACAGTTCTTTTGTTTTCAGCACACTCACGTTTCCTGCCGTCTTAGAGACTCTAGAAAGCAAGAGCGTGCTTCTTGTTCTAAAGCAGAGTATGATCCAGGGATGAGAACACTGCTGTGTGTTTCACTTCAGAAAAGGAGTTAAATCCCAGGCTCTGAGACTTCCCACAATCAAGACTTCATTTCAGATAAGGGCAGTTACTTTACAGCTCAAACGAACTACATCATACACATGGCTCCCACGTTTCGGAACTTACCTGACAAGCATTGGATTTTAGAGGACCTGTTGTTTGTTTCAGTTTCAGAAGCAGAGTAAAACTAGATATGTTCCGTATGTGTAGGAAACACCGTTTTTTTGTTCTCAGCACACTCAGGTTTCCTGCTGTATTAGAGACTCTAGAAAGCAAGAACAAGATTCTTGCTCTAAAGCAGAGTGTGATCCATGGATGAGAACTATGGTGTGTGTTTCCCTACATAAATGGAGTTAAACCCCAGGCTCTGTGTCTTACTACAAGCAAGACTTGGTTTCAGGTAAGGGCAGTCACTTTTCAGCTCAAACGAACTACATCATTCACGAAGCTCACACGTTTCTCATCTTAACTGACAAGCATTGGATGTTAGAGGACCAGTGCTTTGTATCTGTTCCAGAAGCAGAGTTGGACTAGATATGGTCCGTACGTGTAGGAAACACCATTTTTTGTTCTGATCACACTCAGATTTCCTCCTGTATTAGAGACTCTAGAAAGCAGGAGCGAGCTTCTTGCTCTAAAGCAGAGTGTGATCCATGGATGAGTACTCTGCTGTGTGATTCACTTCAGAAATGGAGTTAAATCCCAGGCTCTGAGTCTTCCTACAATCAAGACTTCATTTCAGTTAAGGGCAGTTACTTTACAGCTCAAACGAACTACATCGTTCACGAAGCTCACACGTTTCAGATCTTACCTGACAAGCATTGGATGTTAGCGGACCTGTGGTTTGTTTCAGTTGCAGAAGCAGAGTTAAACTAGATATGGTCCGTATGTGTAGGAAACACCGTTTTTTTGTTCTCAGCACACTCAGGTTTCCTGCTGTATTAGAGACTCTAGAAAGCAAGAACATGCTTCTTGCTCTAAAGCAGAGTGTGATCCATGGATGAGAACTATGGTGTGTGTTTCCCTTCAGAAATGGAGTTAAATCGCAGGCTTTGTGTCTTACTACAAGCAAGACTTCGTTTCAGGTAAGGGCAGTCACTTTTCAGCTCAAACGAACTACATCATTCACCAAGCTCACTCGTTTCTCATCTTAACTGACAAGCATTGGATGTTAGAGGTCCTGTGCTTTGTATCAGTTTCAGAAGCAGATTTGGACTACATATGGTCTGTATGTGTAGGAAACACCGTTCTTTTGGTCTCAATACACTCAGGTTTCCTGCTGTATCAGAGACTCTAGAAAGCAAGAGCATGATTCTTGCTCTAAAGCAGAGTATGATCCATGGATGAGAACTATGCTGTGTGTTTCCCTACGTAAATGGAGTTAAACCCCAGGCTCTGTGTCTTACTACAAGCAAGACTTCATTTCAGGTAAGGGCAGTCACTTTTCAGCTCAAAATAACTACATCGTTCACGAAGCTCATACGTTTCTCATCTTAACAGACAAGCATTGAATGGTAGAGGACCCGTGCTTTGTATCAGCTTCAGAAGCAGAGTTGGACTAGATATGGTCCATATCTGTAGGAAACACAGTTCTTTTGTTTTCAGCACACTCACGTTTCCTGCCGTCTTAGAGACTCTAGAAAGCAAGAGCATGCTTCTTGTTCTAAAGCAGAGTATGATCCATGGATGAGAACACCGCTGTGTGTTTCACTTCAGAAAAGGAGTTAAATCCCAGGCTCTGAGACTTCCTACAATCAAGAGTTCATTTCAGGTAAGGGCAGTTACTTTACAGCTCAAACGAACTACATCATACACATGGCTCCCACGTTTCGGAACTTACCTGACAAGCATTGGATGTTAGAGGACCTGTGGTTTGTTTCAGTTTCAGAAGCAGAGTAAAACTTGATATGTTCCGTCTGTGTAGGAAACATCGTTTTTTTGTTCTCAGCACACTCAGGTTTCCTGCTGTATTAGAGACTCTAGAAAGCAAGAACATGATTCTTGCTCTAAAGCAGAGTGTGATCCATGGATGAGAACTATGGTGTGTGTTTCCCTTAGAAATGGAGTTAAATCGCAGGCTTTGTGTCTTACTACAAGCAAGACTTCGTTTCAGGTAAGGGCAGTCACTTTTCAGCTCAAACAAACTACATCATTCACCAAGCTCACTCGTTTCTCATCTTAACTGACAAGCATTGGATGTTAGAGGTCCTGTGCTTTGTATGAGTTTCAGAAGCAGATTTGGACTGCATATGGTCTGTATGTGTAGGAAACACCGTTCTTTTGTTCTCAACACACTCAGGTTTCCTGCTGTATTAGAGACTCTAAAGCAAGAGCATGCTTCTTGCTCTAAAGCAGAGTATGATCCATGGATGAGAACTATGCTGTGTGTTTCCCTACATAAATGGAGTTAAACCCCAGGCTCTGTGTCTTACTACAAGTAAGACTTCATTACAGGTAAGGGCAGTCACTTTTCAGCTCAAACGAACTTCATCATTCATGAAGCTCACATGTTTCTCATCTTAACTGACAAGCATTGGATGTTAGAGGACCAGTGCTTTTTATCAGTTCCAGAAGCAGAGTTGGAGTAGATATGGTCCGTATGTGTAGGAAACACTGTTCTTTTGTTCTGGGCACACTCAGATTTCCTCCTGTATTAGAGACTCTGGAAAGCAAGAGCGAGCTTCTTGCTCTAAAGCAGAGTGTGATCAATGGATGAGAACTCTGCTGTGTGTTTCACTTCAGAAATGGAGTTAAATCCCAGGCTCTGTGTCTTAGTACAAGCAAGACTCCCTTTCATGTAAGGGCAGTTTCTTTACAGCTCAAAGGAACTACATCGTTCACGAAGCTCACACGTTTCTATCTTACTGACAAGCATTGGATGTTAGAGGACCAGTGCTTTGTATCAGTTTCAGAAGCAGATTTGGACTACATATGGTCCGTATGTGTAGGCAACATCGTTCTTTTGTTCTTAGCACACTCACGTTTCACGCTGTCTTAGAGCATCTAGAAAGCAAGAGCGTGCTTCTTGCTCTAAAGCAGAGTGTGATCAATGGATGAGACCTGTGCTGTGTGTTTCACTTCAGAAATGGAGTTAAATCCCAGGCTCTGAGTCTTCCTACAAGCAAGATTTCGTTTCAGGTAATGGCAGTTACTTTACAGCTCAAACAAACTACATCGTTCACGAAGCTCACACGTTTCTCATCTTAACTGACAAGCATTGGATGTTAGAGGACCAGTGCTTTGTATCAGTTCCAGAAGCAGAGTTAAACTAGATATGTTCCGTATGTGTAGGAAACACCGTTGTTTTGTTCTCAGCACACTCAGGTTTCCTGCTGTATTAGAGACTCTAGAAAGCAAGAACATGCTTCTTGTTCTAAAGCAGAGTGTGATCAATGGATGAAAACTCTGCTGTGTGTTTCACTTCAGAAATGGAGTTAAATCCCAGGCTCTGAGTCTTCCTACAAGCAAGACTTCCTTTCATGTAAGGGCAGTTTCTTTATAGGTCAAAGGAACTACATCGTTCACAAACCTCACACGTTTCTCATCTTAACTGACAAGCATTGGATGTTAGAGTACCCGTGCTTTATATCAGTTTCAGAAGCAGATTTGGACTACATATTGTCCGTATGTGTAGGTAACATCGTTCTTTTGTTCTCAGCACACTCACGTTTCATGCTGTCCTAGAGACTCTAGAAAGCAAGAGGTTCCTTCTCGCTCTAATGCAGAGTGTGATCCATGGATGAGAACTCTGCTGTGTGTTTCACTTCAGAAATGGAGTTTAATCCCAGGCTCTGAGTCTTCCTACAATCGAGACTTCATTTCAGGAAAGGGCAGTTAATTTACAGCTCAAACGAACTACATCGTTCACGAAGTTCACACGTTTCGGATCTTACCTGACAAGCATTGGATGTTAGAGGACCTGTGGTTTGTTTCAGATGCAGAAGCAGAGTTAAACTAGATATGTTCCGTATATGTAGGAAACACCGTTTTTTAGTTCTCAGCACATTCAGGTTTCCTGCTGTATTAGAGACTCTAGAAAGCAAGAACATGCTTCTTGGTCTAAAGCAGAGTGTGATCCATGGATGATAACAATGCTGTGTGTTTCCCTTCAGAAATGGAGTTAAATCCCAGGCTCTGTGTCTTCCTACAAGCAAGACTTCGTTTCAGGTAAGGGCAGTCACTTTTCAGCTCAAAATAACTACATCGTTCACGAAGCTCATACGTTTCTCATCTTAACAGACAAGCATTGGATGGTAGAGGACCCGTGCTTTGTATCAGCTTCAGAAGCAGAGTTGGAATAGATATGGTCCATATGTGTAGGAAACACAGTTCTTTTGTTTTCAGCACACTCACGTTTCCTGCCGTCTTAGAGACTCTAGAAAGCAAGAGCGTGCTTCTTGTTCTAAAGCAGAGTATGATCCAGGGATGAGAACACTGCTGTGTGTTTCACTTCAGAAAAGGAGTTAAATCCCAGGCTCTGAGACTTCCCACAATCAAGACTTCATTTCAGATAAGGGCAGTTACTTTACAGCTCAAACGAACTACATCATACACATGGCTCCCACGTTTCGGAACTTACCTGACAAGCATTGGATTTTAGAGGACCTGTTGTTTGTTTCAGTTTCAGAAGCAGAGTAAAACTAGATATGTTCCGTATGTGTAGGAAACACCGTTTTTTTGTTCTCAGCACACTCAGGTTTCCTGCTGTATTAGAGACTCTAGAAAGCAAGAACAAGATTCTTGCTCTAAAGCAGAGTGTGATCCATGGATGAGAACTATGGTGTGTGTTTCCCTACATAAATGGAGTTAAACCCCAGGCTCTGTGTCTTACTACAAGCAAGACTTGGTTTCAGGTAAGGGCAGTCACTTTTCAGCTCAAACGAACTACATCATTCATGAAGCTCACACGTTTCTCATCTTAACTGACAAGCATTGGATGTTAGAGGACCAGTGCTTTTTATCAGTTCCAGAAGCAGAGTTGGAGTAGATATGGTCCGTATGTGTAGGAAACACTGTTCTTTTGTTCTGGGCACACTCAGATTTCCTCCTGTATTAGAGACTCTGGAAAGCAAGAGCGAGCTTCTTGCTCTAAAGCAGAGTGTGATCAATGGATGAGACCTGTGCTGTGTGTTTCACTTCAGAAATGGAGTTAAATCCCAGGCTCTGAGTCTTCCTACAAGCAAGATTTCGTTTCAGGTAATGGCAGTTACTTTACAGCTCAAACAAACTACATCGTTCACGAAGCTCACACGTTTCAGATCTTACCTGACAAGCATTGGCTTTTGGAGTACCAGTGCTTTGTATCAGCTTCAGAAGCAGAGTTGGACTAGATATAGTCCGTATGTGTAGGAAACACCGTCCCTTTGTTCTCAGCACACTCACGTTTCCTGCTGTCTTAGAGATTCTACAAAGCCAGAGCGTGCATCTTGTTCAAAAGCAGAGTGTGATCAATGGATGAGAACACTGCTGTGTGTTTCACTTCAGAAATGGAGTTAAATCCCAGGCTCTGAGTCTTCCTACAATCAAGACTTCGTTTCAGGTAAGGGCAGTCACTTTTCTGCTCAAACGAACTACATCATTCACAAAGCTCACACGTTTCTCATCTTAACTGACAAGCATTGGATGTTAGAGGACCAGTGCTTTGTATCAGTTCCAGAAGCAGAGTTAAACTAGATATGTTCCGTATGTGTAGGAAACACCGTTTTTTTGTTCTCAGCACACTCAGGTTTCCTGCTGTATTAGAGACTCTAGAAAGCAAGAACATGCTTCTTGTTCTAAAGCAGAGTGTGATCAATGGATGAGAACTCTGCTGTGTGTTTCACTTCAGAAATGGAGTTAAATCCCAGGCTCTGAGTCTTCCTACAAGCAAGACTTCCTTTCATGTAAGGGCAGTTTCTTTATAGCTCAAAGGAACTACATAGTTCACGAACCTCACACGTTTCTCATCTTAACTGACAAGCATTGGATGTTAGAATACCCGTGCTTTGTATCAGTTTCAGAAGCAGATTTGGACTACATATTGTCCGTATGTGTAGGTATAATCGTTCTTTTGTTCTCAGCACACTCACGTTTCATGCTGTCCTAGAGACTCTAGAAAGCAAGAGCTTCCTTCTCGCTCTAATGCAGAGTGTGATCCATGGATGAGAACTCTGCTGTGTGTTTCACTTCAGAAATGGAGTTTAATCCCAGGCTCTGAGTCTTCCTACAATCAAGACTTCATTTCAGGTAAGGGCAGTTAATTTACAGCTCAAACGAACTACATCGTTCACGAAGTTCACACGTTTCGGATATTACCTGACAAGCATTGGATGTTAGAGGACCTGTGGTTTGTTTCAGATGCAGAAGCAGAGTTAAACTAGATATGTTCCGTATATGTAGGAAACACCGTTTTTTAGTTCTCAGCACATTCAGGTTTCCTGCTGTATTAGAGACTCTAGAAAGCAAGAACATGCTTCTTGGTCTAAAGCAGAGTGTGATCCATGGATGATAACAATGCTGTGTGTTTCCCTTCAGAAATGGAGTTAAATCCCAGGCTCTGTGTCTTCCTACAAGCAAGACTTCGTTTCAGGTAAGGGCAGTCACTTTTCAGCTCAAAATAACTACATCGTTCACGAAGCTCATACGTTTCTCATCTTAACAGACAAGCATTGGATGGTAGAGGACCCGTGCTTTGTATCAGCTTCAGAAGCAGAGTTGGACTAGATATGGTCCATATGTGTAGGAAACACAGTTCTTTTGTTTTCAGCACACTCACGTTTCCTGCCGTCTTAGAGACTCTAGAAAGCAAGAGCGTGCTTCTTGTTCTAAAGCAGAGTATGATCCATGGATGAGAACACTGCTGTGTGTTTCACTTCAGAAAAGGAGTTAAATCCCAGGCTCTGAGACTTCCCACAATCAAGACTTCATTTCAGGTAAGGGCAATTACTTTACAGCTCAAACGAACTACATCATACACATGGCTCCCACGTTTCGGAACTTACCTGACAAGCATTGGATGTTAGAGGACCTGTTGTTTGTTTCAGTTTCAGAAGCAGAGTAAAACTAGATATGTTCCGTATGTGTAGGAAACACCGTTTTTTTGTTCTCAGCACACTCAGGTTTCCTGCTGTATTAGAGACTCTAGAAAGCAAGAACATGCTTCTTGTTCTAAAGCAGAGTGTGATCAATGGATGAGAACTCTGCTGTGTGTTTCACTTCAGAAATGGAGTTAAATCCCAGGCTCTGAGTCTTCCTACAAGCAAGACTTCCTTTCATGTAAGGGCAGTTTCTTTATAGCTCAAAGGAACTACATCGTTCACGAACCTCACACGTTTCTCATCTTAACTGACAAGCATTGGATGTTAGAATACCCGTGCTTTGTATCAGTTTCAGAAGCAGATTTGGACTACATATTGTCCGTATGTGTAGGTATAATCGTTCTTTTGTTCTCAGCACACTCACGTTTCATGCTGTCCTAGAGACTCTAGAAAGCAAGAGCTTCCTTCTCGCTCTAATGCAGAGTGTGATCCATGGATGAGAACTCTGCTGTGTGTTTCACTTCAGAAATGGAGTTTAATCCCAGGCTCTGAGTCTTCCTACAATCAAGACTTCATTTCAGGTAAGGGCAGTTAATTTACAGCTCAAACGAACTACATCGTTCACGAAGTTCACACGTTTCGGATATTACCTGACAAGCATTGGATGTTAGAGGACCTGTGGTTTGTTTCAGATGCAGAAGCAGAGTTAAACTAGATATGTTCCGTATATGTAGGAAACACCGTTTTTTAGTTCTCAGCACATTCAGGTTTCCTGCTGTATTAGAGACTCTAGAAAGCAAGAACATGCTTCTTGGTCTAAAGCAGAGTGTGATCCATGGATGATAACAATGCTGTGTGTTTCCCTTCAGAAATGGAGTTAAATCCCAGGCTCTGTGTCTTCCTACAAGCAAGACTTCGTTTCAGGTAAGGGCAGTCACTTTTCAGCTCAAAATAACTACATCGTTCACGAAGCTCATACGTTTCTCATCTTAACAGACAAGCATTGGATGGTAGAGGACCCGTGCTTTGTATCAGCTTCAGAAGCAGAGTTGGACTAGATATGGTCCATATGTGTAGGAAACACAGTTCTTTTGTTTTCAGCACACTCACGTTTCCTGCCGTCTTAGAGACTCTAGAAAGCAAGAGCGTGCTACTTGTTCTAAAGCAGAGTATGATCCATGGATGAGAACACTGCTGTGTGTTTCACTTCAGAAAAGGAGTTAAATCCCAGGCTCTGAGACTTCCCACAATCAAGACTTCATTTCAGGTAAGGGCAATTACTTTACAGCTCAAACGAACTACATAATACACATGGCTCCCACGTTTCGGAACTTACCTGACAAGCATTGGATGTTAGAGGACCTGTTGTTTGTTTCAGTTTCAGAAGCAGAGTAAAACTAGATATGTTCCGTATGTGTAGGAAACACCGTTTTTTTGTTCACAGCACACTCAGGTTTCCTGCTGTATTAGAGACTCTAGAAAGCAAGAACATGATTCTTGCTCTAAAGCAGAGTGTGATCCATGGATGAGAACTATGGTGTGTGTTTCCCTACATAAATGGAGTTAAACCCCAGGCTCTGTGTCTTACTACAAGCAAGACTTCATTACAGGTAAGGGCAGTCACTTTTCAGCTCAAACGAACTACATCATTCATGAAGCTCACACGTTTCTCATCTTAACTGACAAGCATTGGATGTTAGAGGACCAGTGCTTTTTATCAGTTCCAGAAGCAGAGTTGGAGTAGATATGGTCCGTATGTGTAGGAAACACTGTTCTTTTGTTCTGGGCACACTCAGATTTCCTCCTGTATTAGAGACTCTGGAAAGCAAGAGCGAGGTTCTTGCTCTAAAGCAGAGTGTGATCAATGGATGAGAACTCTGCTGTGTGTTTCACTTCAGAAATGGAGTTAATACCATGCTCTGTGTCTTAGTACAAGCAAGACTCCCTTTCATGTAAAGGCAGTTTCTTTACAGCTCAAAGGAACTACATCGTTCACGAACCTCACACGTTTCTATCTTAACTGACAAGCATTGGATGTTAGAGGACCAGTGCTTTGTATCAGTTTCAGAAGCAGATTTGGACTACATATGGTCCGTATGTGTAGGCAACATCGTTCTTTTGTTCTTAGCACACTCACGTTTCATGCTGTCTTAGAGCATCTAGAAAGCAAGAGCGTGCTTCTTGTTCTAAAGCAGAGTGTGATCAATGGATGAGACCTGTGCTGTGTGTTTCACTTCAGAAATGGAGTTAAATCCCAGGCTCTGAGACTTCCTACAAGCAAGATTTCGTTTCAGGTAATGACAGTTACTTTACAGCTCAAACAAACTACATCGTTCACGAAGCTCACACGTTTCAGATCTTACCTGACAAGCATTGGCTTTTGGAGTACCAGTGCTTTGTATCAGCTTCAGAAGCAGAGTTGGACTAGATATAGTCCGTATGTGTAGGAAACACCGTCCCTTTGTTCTCAGCACACTCACGTTTCCTGCTGTCTTAGAGACTCTACAAAGCCAGAGCGTGCATCTTGTTCAAAAGCAGAGTGTGATCAATGGATGAGAACACTGCTGTGTGTTTCACTTCAGAAATGGAGTTAAATCCCAGGCTCTGAGTCTTCCTACAATCAAGACTTCGTTTCAGGTAAGGGCAGTCACTTTTCTGCTCAAACGAACTACATCATTCACAAATCTCACACGTTTCTCATCTTAACTGACAAGCATTGGATGTTAGAGGACCAGTGCTTTGTATCAGTTCCAGAAGCAGAGTTAAACTAGATATGTTCCGTATGTGTAGGAAACACCGTTTTTTTGTTCTCAGCACACTCAGGTTTCCTGCTGTATTAGAGACTCCAGAAAGCAAGAACATGCTTCTTGTTCTAAAGCAGAGTGTGATCAATGGATGAGAACTCTGCTGTGTGTTTCACTTCAGAAATGGAGTTAAATCCCAGGCTCTGAGTCTTCCTACAAGCAAGACTTCCTTTCATGTAAGGGCAGTTTCTTTATAGCTCAAAGGAACTACATCGTTCACGAACCTCACACGTTTCTCATCTTAACTGACAAGCATTGGATGTTAGAATACCCGTGCTTTGTATCAGTTTCAGAAGCAGATTTGGACTACATATTATCCGTATGTGTAGGTAAAATCGTTCTTTTGTTCTCAGCACACTCACGTTTCATGCTGTCCTAGAGACTCTAGAAAGCAAGAGCGAGCTTCTTGCTCTAAAGCAGAGTGTGATCAATGGATGAGAACTCTGCTGTGTGTTTCACTTCAGAAATGGAGTTAAATCCCAGGCTCTGAGTCTTCCTACAAGCAAGACTTCATTTCAGGTAAGGGCAGTTACTTTACAGCTCAAACGAACTACATCATTCACGTGGCTCACACGTTTCGGATCTTATCTGACAAGCATTGGATGTTAGAGGACCTGTGGTTTGTTTCAGTTTCAGAAGCAGAGTAAAACTACATATGTTCCGTATGTGTAGGAAACACCATTCTTGTGTTCTCAGCACACTCAGGTTTCCTGCTGTATTAGAGACTCTAGGAAGCAAGAGCATGCTTCTTGCTCTAAAGCAGAGTGTGATCCATGGATGAGTACTCTGCTGTGTGTTTCACTTCAGAAAAGGAGTTAAATCCCAGGCTCTGAGTCTTCCTACAATCAAGACTTCATTTCAGGTAAGGGCAGTTACTTTACAGCTCAAACGAACTACATCGTTCACGAAGCTCACACTTTTTAGATCTTACCTGACAAGCATTGGATGTTAGCGGACCTGTGGTTTGTTTCAGTTGCAGAAGCAGAGTTAAACTAGATATGTTCTGTATGTGTGGAAACACCGTCTTTTTGTTCTCAGCACACTCAGGTTTCCTGCTGTATTAGAGACTCTAGAAATTAAGAGCGAGCTTCTTGCTCTAAAGCAGAGTGTGATCAATGGATGAGAACTCTGCTGTGTGTTTCACTTCAGAAATGGAGTTAAATCCCATGCTCTGTGTCTTAGTACAAACAAGACTCCCTTTCATGTAAGGGCAGTTTCTTTACAGCTCAAAGGAACTACATCGTTCACGAACCTCACACGTTTCTATCTTAACTGACAAGCATTGGATGTTAGAGGACCAGTACTTTGTATCAGTTTCAGAAGCAGATTTGGACTACATATATTCCGTATGTGTAGGCAACATCGTTCTTTTGTTCTTAGCACACTCACGTTTCATGCTGTCTTAGAGCATCTAGAAAGCAAGAGCGTGCTTCTTGCTCTAAAGCAGAGTGTGATCAATGGATGAGACCTGTGCTGTGTGTTTCACTTCAGAAATGGAGTTAAATCCCAGGCTCTGAGTCTTCCTACAAGCAAGATTTCCTTTCAGGTAAGGACAGTTACTTTACAGCTCAAACAAACTACATCGTTCACGAAGCTCACACGTTTCAGATCTTACCTGACAAGCATTGGCTTTTGGAGTACCAGTGCTTTGTATCAGCTTCACAAGCAGAGTTGGACTAGATATAGTCCGTATGTGTAGGAAACACCGTCCTTTTGTTCTCAGCACACTCACGTTTCCTGCTGTCTTAGAGACTCTACAAAGCCAGAGCGTGCATCTTGTTCAAAAGCAGAGTGTGATCCATGGATGAGAACTATGCTGTGTGTTTCCCTTCAGAAATGGAGTTAAATCCCAGGCTCTGTGTCTTACTACAAGCAAGACTTCGTTTCAGGTAAGGGCAGTCACTTTTCAGCTCAAAAGAACTACATCGATCAAGAAGCTCACACGTTTCTCATCTTAACTGACAAGCATTGGATGTTAGAGGACCAGTGCTTTGTATCAGTTCCAGAAGCAGAGTTGGACTACATATGGTCCGTATGTGTAGGAAACACCGTTCTTTTGTTCTCAGCACCCTCACGTTTCATGCTGTCTTAGAGCCTCTAGAAAGCAAGAGCGTGCTTCTTGTTCAAAAGAAGAGTGTGATCAATGGATGAGAACTCTGCTATGTGTTTCACTTCAGAAATGGAGTTAAATCCCAGGCTCTGAGTCTTCCTACAAGCAAGATTTCATTTCAGGTAAGGGCAGTTACTTTACAGCTCAAACAAACTACATCGTTTACAAAGCTCACACGTTTCAGATCTTACCTGACAAGCTTTGGATGTTGGAGTACCAGTGCTTTGTATCAGCTTCAGAAGCAAAGTTGGACTAGATATGGTCCGTATGTGTAGGAAACACCGTCTTTTTGTTCTCAGCACACTCACGTTTCCTGCTGTCTTAGAGACTCTAGAAAGCAAGAGCGTGCTTCTTGTTCAAAAGAAGAGTGTGATCAATGGATGAGAACACTGCTGTGTGTTTCACTTCCGAACTGGAGTTAAATCCCAGGCTCTGAGTCTTCCTACATGCAAGATGTCATTTCAGGTAAGGGCAGGTACTTACAGCTCAAAGGAACTACATCGTTCACGAAGCTCACATGTTTCAGATCTTACCTGACAAGCATTGGATGTTAGAGGACCTGTGGATTGTTTCAGTTGCAGAAGCAGATTTAAACTAGATATGTTCCGTATGTGTAGGAAACACCGTTCTTTTGTTCTCGGCACACTCATGTTTCCTGCTGTATTAGAGACTCTAGAAAGCAAGAGCATACTTCTTGCTCTAAAGCAGAGTGTGATCCATGGATGAGAACTATGCTGTGTGTTTCCCTTCAGAAATGGAGTTAAATCCCAGGCTCTGTGTCTTACTACAAGCAAGACTTCGTTTCAGGTAAGGGCAGTCACTTTTCAGCTCAAAAGAACTACATCATTCACGAAGCTCACACGTTTCTCATCTTAACTGACCAGCATTGGATGTTAGAGGACCAGTGCTTTGTATCAGTTTCAGAAGCAGAGTTGGACTAGATATGGTCCGTATGTGTAGGTAACACCGTTCTTTTGTTCTGGGCACACTCAGATTTCCTCCTGTATTAGAGACTCTAGAAAGCAAGAGCGAGCGTCTTGCTCTAAAGCAGAGTGTGATCAATGGATGAGAACTCTGCTGTGTGTTTCACTTCAGAAATGGAGTTAAATCCCAGGCTCTGTGTCTTACTACAAGCAAGACTTCCTTTCATGTAAGGGCAGTTTCTTTATAGCTCAAAGGAACTACATCGTTCACGAAGCTCACACGTTTCTATCTTAATTGACAAGCATTAGATGTTAGAGGACCAGTGATTTGTATCAGTTTCAGAAGCATATTTGGACTACATATGGTCCGTATGTGTAGGCAACATCGTTCTTTTGTTCTTAGCACACTCACGTTTCATCCTGTCTTAGAGCCTCTAGAAAGCAAGAGCGTGCTTCTTGCTCTAAAGCAGAGTGTGATCAATGGATGAGAACTCTGCTGTGTGATTCACTTCGGAAATGGAGTTAAATCCCAGGCCCTGAAACTTCCTACACGCAAGATTTCGTTTCAGGTAAGGACAGTTAATTTACAGCACAAACAAACTACATCGTTCACGAAGATCACACGTTTCAGATCTTACCTGACAAGCATTGGATGTTGGAGTACCAGTGCTTTGTATCAGCTTCAGAAGCAAAGTTGGACTAGATATGGTCCGTATGTGTAGGAAACACCTTTCTTTTATCTCAGCACAATCAGGTTTCCTGCTGTATTAGAGACTCTAGAAAGCAAGTGCATGCTTCTTGCTCTATAGCAGAGTGTGACCCATGGATGAGAACTATGCTGTGTGTTTCCCTTCAGAAATGGAGATTAATCCCAGGCTCTGTGTCTTACTTAAAGCAAGACTTCGTTTCAGGTAAGGGCAGTCACTTTTCAGCTCAAACGAACTACATCATTCATGAAGCTCACACGTTTCTCATCTTAACTGACAAGCATTGGATGTTAGAGGACCAGTGCTTTGTATCAGCTCCAGAAGCAGAGTTGCACTAGATATGGTCCGTACGTGTAGGAAACACCATTCTTTTGTTCTGTGCACACTCAGATTTCCTCCTGTATTAGAGACTCTAGAAAGCAAGAGTGAGCTTCTTGCTCTAAAGCAGAGTGTGATCAATGGATGAGAACTCTGCTGTTTGTTTCACTTCAGAAGTGGAGTTAAATCCCAGGCTCTGAGTCTTCCTAAAAGCAAGACTTCTTTCATGTAAGGGCAGTTTCTTTATAGCTCAAAGGAACTACATCGTTCACGAAGCTCACACGTTTCTATCTTAACTGACAAGCATTGGATGTTAGAGGACAAGTGCTTTGTATCAGTTTCAGAAGCAGATTTGGACTACATATGGTCCGTATGTGTAGGCAACATCGTTCTTTTGTTCTAGGCACACTCACGTTTCATGCTGTCATAGAGACTCTAGAAAGCAAGTACTTGGTCCTCGCTCTAAAGCAGAGTGTGATCCATGGATGAGAACTATGCTGTGTGTTTCCCTTCAGAAATGGAGTTAAATCCCATGCTCTGTGTCTTAGTACAAGCAAGACTTCCTTTCATGTAAGGGCAGTTTCTTTATAGCTCAAAAGAACTACATCGTTCTCGAAGCTCACACGTTTCTATCTTAACTGACAAGCATTGGATTTTGGATTACCAGTGCTTTGTATCAGCTTCAGAAGCAGAGTTGGACTAGATATAGTCCGTATGTGTAGGAAACACCGTCCTTTTGTTCTCAGCACACTCACGTTTCATGCTGTCTTAGAGACTCTACAAAGCCAGAGCGTGCTTCTTGTTCAAAAGCAGAGTGTGATCAATGGATGAGAACACTGCTGTGTGTTCCACTTCAGAAATGGAGTTAAATCCCAGGCTCTGAGTCTTCCTACATGCAAGACTTCATTTTAGGTAAGGGCAGTCACTTTTCTGTTCAAACGAACTACATCATTCACAAAGCTCACACGTTTCTCTTCTTAACTGACAAGCATTGGATGTTAGAGGACCAGTGCTTTGTATCAGTTCCAGAAGCAGAGTTGGACTAGATATGGTCCGTATGTGTAGGAAACACCGTTCTTTTGTTCTGGACACACTAAGATTTCCTCCTGTATTAGAGACTCTAGAAAGCAGGAGCGAGCTTCTTGCTCTAAAGCAGAGTGTGATCATTGGATGAAAACTCTGCTGTGTGTTTCACTTCAGAAATGGAGTTAAATCCCAGGCTCTGAGTCTTCCTACAAGCAAGACTTCCTTTCATGTAAGGGCAGTTTCTTTATAGCTCAATGAACTACATCGTTCACGAACCTCACACGTTTCTCATCTTAACTGAGAAACATTGGATGTTAGAGGACCTGTGGTTTGTTTCAGATGCAGAAGCAGAGTTAAACTAGATATGTTCCGTATATGTAGGAAACACCGTTTTTTAGTTCTCAGCACATTCAGGTTTCCTGCTGTTTTAGAGACTCTAGAAAGCAAGAACATGCTTCTTGCTCTAAAGCAGAGTGTGATCCATGGATGAGAACTATGCTGTGTGTTTCCCTTCAGGAATGGAGTTAAATCCCAGGCTCTGTGTCTTCCTACAAGCAAGACTTCGTTTCAGGTAAGGGCAGTCACTTTTCAGCTCAAAATAACTACATCGTTCACGAAGCTCATACCTTTCTCATCTTAACAGACAAGCATTGGATGGTAGATGACCCGTGCTTTGTATCAGCTTCAGATGCAGAGTTGGACTAGATATGGTCCATATGTGTAGGAAACACAGTTCTTTTGTTCTCAGCACACTCATGTTTCCTGCTGTCTTAGAGACTATAGAAAGCAAGAGCGTGCTTCTTGTTCTAAAGCAGAGTATGATCCATGGATGAGAACACTGCTGTGTGTTTCACTTCAGAAATGGAGTTAAATCCCAGGCTCTGTGTCTTCCTACAAGCAAGACTTCGTTTCAGGTAAGGGCAGTCACTTTTCAGCTCAAACGAACTACATCATTCACGAAGCTCACACGTTTCTCATCTTAACTGACAAGCATTGGATGTTAGAGGACCAGTGCTTTGTATCTGTTCCAGAAGCAGAGTTGGACTAGATATTATCCGTACGTGTAGGAAACACCATTCTTTTGTTCTGATCACACTCAGATTTCCTCCTGTATTAGAGACTCTAGAAAGCAGGAGCGAGCTTCTTGCTCTAAAGCAGAGTGTGATCAATGGATGAGAACTCTGCTGTGTGTTTCACTTCAGAAATGGAGTTAAATCCCAGGCTCTGAGTCTTCCTACAAGCAAGACTTCATTTCAGGTAAGGGCAGTTACTTTACAGCTCAAACGAACTACATCATTCACGTGGCTCACACGTTTCGGATCTTATCTGACAAGCATTGGATGTTAGAGGACCTGTGGTTTGTTTCAGTTTCAGAAGCAGAGTAAAACTAGATATGTTCCGTATGTGTAGGAAACACCATTCTTGTGTTCTCAGCACACTCAGGTTTCCTGCTGTATTAGAGACTCTAGGAAGCAAGAGCATGCTTCTTGCTCTAAAGCAGAGTGTGATCCATGGATGAGTTCTCTGCTGTGTGTTTCACTTCAGAAAAGGAGTTAAATCCCAGGCTCTGAGTCTTCCTACAATCAAGACTTCATTTCAGGTAAGGGCAGTTACTTTACAGCTCAAACGAACTACATCGTTCACGAAGCTCACACTTTTTAGATCTTACCTGACAAGCATTGGATGTTAGCGGACCTGTGGTTTGTTTCAGTTGCAGAAGCAGAGTTAAACTAGATATGTTCCGTATGTGTAGGAAACATCGTCTTTTTGTTCTCAGCACACTCAGGTTTCCTGCTGTATTAGAGACTCTAGAAAGCAAGAACATGCTTCTTGCTCTAAAGCAGAGTGTGATCCATGGATGAGAACTATGCTGTGTGTTTCCCTACATAAATGGAGTTAAACCCCAGGCTCTGTGTCTTACTACAAGCAAGACTTCATTTCAGGTAAGGGCAGTCACTTTTCAGCTCAAAAGAACTACATCATTCATGAAGCTCACACGTTTCTAGCTTAACTGACAAGCATTGGATGTTAGAGGACCAGTACTTTGTATCAGTTTCAGAAGCAGATTTGGACTACACATGGTCCGTATGTGTAGGCAACATCGTTCTTTTGTTCTTAGCACACTCACGTTTCATGCTGTCTTAGAGCATCTAGAAAGCAAGAGCGTGCTTCTTGCTCTAAAGCAGAGTGTGATCAATGGATGAGACCTGTGCTGTGTGTTTCACTTCAGAAATGGAGTTAAATCCCAGGCTCTGAGTCTTCCTACAAGCAAGATTTCCTTTCAGGTAAGGACAGTTACTTTACAGCTCAAACAAACTACATCGTTCACGAAGCTCACAGGTTTCAGATCTTACCTGACAAGCATTGGCTTTTGGAGTACCAGTGCTTTGTATCAGCTTCACAAGCAGAGTTGGACTAGATATAGTCCGTATGTGTAGGAAACACCGTCCTTTTGTTCTCAGCACACTCACGTTTCCTGCTGTCTTAGAGACTCTACAAAGCCAGAGCGTGCATCTTGTTCAAAAGCAGAGTGTGATCCATGGATGAGAACTATGCTGTGTGTTTCCCTTCAGAAATGGAGTTAAATCCCAGGCTCTGTGTCTTACTACATGCAAGACTTCGTTTCAGGTAAGGGCAGTCACTTTTCAGCTCAAAAGAACTACATCGTTCACGAAGCTCACACGTTTCTCATCTTACCTGACAAGCATTGGATGTTAGAGGACCAGTGCTTTGTATCAGTTCCAGAAGCAGAGTTGGACTAGATATGGTCCGTATGTGTAGGTAACACCGTACTTTTGTTCTGGGCACACTCAGATTTCCTCCTGTATTAGAGACTCTAGAAAGCAAGAGCGAGCGTCTTGCTCTAAAGCAGAGTGTGATCAATGGATGAGAACTCTGCTGTGTGTTTCACTTCAGAAATGGAGTTAAATCCCAGGCTCTGTGTCTTACTACAAGCAAGACTTCCTTTCATGTAAGGGCAGTTTCTTTATAGCTCAAAGGAACTACATTGTTCACGAAGCTCACACGTTTCTATCTTAACTGACAAGCATTAGATGTTAGAGGACCAGTGCTTTGTATCAGTTTCAGAAGCATATTTGGACCACATATGGTCCGTATGTGTAGGCAACATCGTTCTTTTGTTCTTAGCACACTCACGTTTCATGCTGTCTTAGAGCCCCTAGAAAGCAAGAGCGTGCTTCTTGCTCTAAAGCAGAGTGTGATCAATGGATGAGAACTCTGCTGTGTGATTCACTTCGGAAATGGAGTTAAATCCCAGGCCCTGAAACTTCCTACAAGCAAGATTTCGTTTCAGGTAAGGACAGTTAATTTACAGCTCAAACAAACTACATCGTTCACGAAGATCACACGTTTCAGATCTTACCTGACAAGCATTGGATGTTGGAGTACCAGTGCTTTGTATCAGCTTCAGAAGCAAAGTTGGACTAGATATGGTCCGTATGTGTAGGAAACACCGTCCTTTTGTTCTCAGCACAGTCATGTTTCCTGCTGTCTTAGAGACTCTAGAAAGCAACAGCGTGCTTCTTGTTCAAAAGCAGAGTGTGATCAATGGATGAGAACACTGCTGTGTGTTTCACTTCAGATATGGAGTTACATCCCAGGCTCTGAGTCTTCCTACATGCAAGACTTCGTTTCAGGTAAGGGCAGTCACTTTTCTGCTCAAACGAACTACATCATTCACGAAGCTCACACGTTTCTCATCTTAACTGACAAGCATTGGATGTTAGAGGACCAGTGCTTTGTATCAGTTTCAGAAGCAGAGTTCTACTAAGTATGGTCCGTATGTGTAGGAAACTCCGTTCTTTTGTTCTGGGCACACTCAGATTTCCTCCTGTATTAGAGACTCTGGAAAGCAAGAGCGAGCTTCTTGCTCTATAGCAGAGTGTGATCAATGTATGAGAACTCTGTTGTGTGTTTCACTTCAGAAATGGAGTTAAATCCCAGGCTCTGAGTCTTCCTATAAGCAAGACTTCCTTTGATGTAAGGGCAGTTTCTTTATAGCTCAAAGGAAATACATCGTTCACGAAACTCATACGTTTCTCATCTTAACTAACAAGCATTGGATGTTAGAGGACCAGTGCTTTGTATCAGTTCCAGAAGCAGAGTTGGACTAGATATGGTCCGTATGTGTAGGAAACACCGTTCTTTTATCTCAGCACACTCAGGTTTCCTGCTGTATTAGAGACTCTAGAAAGCAAGTGCATGCTTCTTGCTCTATAGCAGAGTGTGACCCATGGATGAGAACTATGCTGTGTGTTTCCCTTCAGAAATGGAGATTAATCCCAGGCTCTGTGTCTTACTTAAAGCAAGACTTCGTTTCAGGTAAGGGCAGTCACTTTTCAGCTCAAACGAACTACATCATTCATGAAGCTCACACGTTTCTCATCTTAACTGACAAGCATTGGATGTTAGAGGACCAGTGCTTTGTATCAGCTCCAGAAGCAGAGTTGCACTAGATATGGTCCGTATGTGTAGGAAACACCATTCTTTTGTTCTGTGCACACTCAGATTTCCTCCTGTATTAGAGACTCTAGAAAGCAAGAGCGAGCTTCTTGCTCTAAAGCAGAGTGTGATCAATGGATGAGAACTCTGCTGTTTGTTTCACTTCAGAAGTGGAGTTAAATCCCAGGCTCTGAGTCTTCCTAAAAGCAAGACTTCTTTCATGTAAGGGCAGTTTCTTTATAGCTCAAAGGAACTACATCGTTCACGAAGCTCACACGTTTCTATCTTAACTGACAAGCATTGGATGTTAGAGGACAAGTGCTTTGTATCAGTTTCAGAAGCAGATTTGGACTACATATGGTCCGTATGTGTAGGCAACATCGTTCTTTTGTTCTAGGCACACTCACGTTTCATGCTGTCATAGAGACTCTAGAAAGCAAGTACTTGGTCCTCGCTCTAAAGCAGAGTGTGATCCATGGATGAGAACTATGCTGTGTGTTTCCCTTCAGAAATGGAGTTAAATCCCAGGCTCTGTGTCTTCCTACAAGCAAGACTTCGTTTCCGGTAAGAGCAGTCACTTTTCAGCTCAAAAGTACTACATCATTACAAAGCTCACATGTTTCTCATCTTAACAGACAAGCATTGGATGTTAGAGAACCAGTGCTTTGTATCAGTTTCAGAAGCAGAGTTGGACTAGATATGGTCCGTATGTGTAGGAAACACCGTTCTTTTGTTCTCAGCCCACTCATGTTTCCTGCTGTATTAGAGACTCTAGAAAGCAACAGCATGCTTCTTGCTCTAAAGCAGAGTGTGATCCATGGATGAGAACTATGCTGTGTGTTTCCCTTCAGAAATGGAGTTAAATCCCAGGCTCTGTGTCTTACTACAAGCAAGACTTCGTTTCAGGTAAGGGCAGTCACTTTTCAGCTCAAATGAACTACATCATTCACGAAGCTCACACGTTTCTCATCTTAACTGAGAAGCATTGGATGTTAGAGGACCAGTGCTTTGTATCAGTTCCAGAAGCAGATTTGGACTACATATGGTCCGTATGTGTAGGCAACATCGTTCTTTTGTTCTTAGCACACTCACGTTTCATGCTGTCTTAGAGCATCTAGAAAGCAAGAGCGTGCTTCTTGCTCTAAAGCAGAGTGTGATCAATGGATGAGACCTGTGCTGTGTGTTTCACTTCAGAAATGGAGTTAAATCCCAGGCTCTGAGTCTTCCTACAAGCACGATTTCCTTTCAGGTAAGGACAGTTACTTTACAGCTCAAACAAACTACATCGTTCACGAAGCTCACAGGTTTCAGATCTTACCTGACAAGCATTGGCTTTTGGAGTACCAGTGCTTTGTATCAGCTTCACAAGCAGAGTTGGACTAGATATAGTCCGTATGTGTAGGAAACACCGTCCTTTTGTTCTCAGCACACTCACGTTTCCTGCTGTCTTAGAGACTCTACAAAGCCAGAGCGTGCATCTTGTTCAAAAGCAGAGTGTGATCCATGGATGAGAACTATGCTGTGTGTTTCCCTTCAGAAATGGAGTTAAATCCCAGGCTCTGTGTCTTACTACAAGCAAGACTTCGTTTCAGGTAAGGGCAGTCACTTTTCAGCTCAAAAGAACTACATCGTTCACGAAGCTCACACGTTTCTCATCTTACCTGACAAGCATTGGATGTTAGAGGACCAGTGCTTTGTATCAGTTCCAGAAGCAGAGTTGGACTAGATATGGTCCGTATGTGTAGGTAACACCGTTCTTTTGTTCTGGGCACACTCATATTTCCTCCTGTATTAGAGACTCTAGAAAGCAAGAGCGAGCGTCTTGCTCTAAAGCAGAGTGTGATCAATGGATGAGAACTCTGCTGTGTGTTTCACTTCAGAAATGGAGTTAAATCCCAGGCTCTGTGTCTTACTACAAGCAAGACTTCCTTTCATGTAAGGGCAGTTTCTTTATAGCTCAAAGGAACTACATTGTTCACGAAGCTCACACGTTTCTATCTTAACTGACAAGCATTAGATGTTAGAGGACCAGTGCTTTGTATCAGTTTCAGAAGCATATTTGGACTACATATGGTCCGTATGTGTAGGCAACATCGTTCTTTTGTTCTTAGCACACTCACGTTTCATGCTGTCTTAGAGCCTCTAGAAAGCAAGAGCGTGCTTCTTGCTCTAAAGCAGAGTGTGATCAATGGATGAGAACTCTGTTGTGTGATTCACTTCGGAAATGGAGTTAAATCCCAGGCCCTGTAACTTCCTACAAGCAAGATTTCGTTTCAGGTAAGGACAGTTAATTTACAGCTCAAACAAACTACATCGTTCACGAAGATCACACGTTTCAGATCTTACCTGACAAGCATTGGATGTTGGAGTACCAGTGCTTTGTATCAGCTTCAGAAGCAAATTTGGACTAGATATGGTCCGTATGTGTAGGAAACACCGTCCTTTTGTTCTCAGCACAGTCATGTTTCCTGCTGTCTTAGAGACTCTAGAAAGCAACAGCGTGCTTCTTGTTCAAAAGCAGAGTGTGATCAATGGATGAGAACACTGCTGTGTGTTTCACTTCAGAAATGGAGTTAAATCCCAGGCTCTGAGTCTTCCTATAAGCAAGACTTCCTTTGATGTAAGGGCAGTTTCTTTATAGCTCAAAGGAAATACATCGTTCACGAAACTCATACGTTTCTCATCTTAACTAACAAGCATTGGATGTTAGAGGACCAGTGCTTTGTATCAGTTCCAGAAGCAGAGTTGGACTAGATATGGTCCGTATGTGTAGGAAACACCGTTCTTTTATCTCAGCACACTCAGGTTTCCTGCTGTATTAGAGACTCTAGAAAGCAAGTGCATGCTTCTTGCTCTATAGCAGAGTGTGACCCATGGATGAGAACTATGCTGTGTGTTTCCCTTCAGAAATGGAGATTAATCCCAGGCTCTGTGTCTTACTTAAAGCAAGACTTCGTTTCAGGTAAGGGCAGTCACTTTTCAGCTCAAACGAACTACATCATTCATGAAGCTCACACGTTTCTCATCTTAACTGACAAGCATTGGATGTTAGAGGACCAGTGCTTTGTATCAGCTCCAGAAGCAGAGTTGCACTAGATATGGTCCGTATGTGTAGGAAACACCATTCTTTTGTTCTGTGCACACTCAGATTTCCTCCTGTATTAGAGACTCTAGAAAGCAAGAGCGAGCTTCTTGCTCTAAAGCAGAGTGTGATCAATGGATGAGAACTCTGCTGTTTGTTTCACTTCAGAAGTGGAGTTAAATCCCAGGCTCTGAGTCTTCCTAAAAGCAAGACTTCTTTCATGTAAGGGCAGTTTCTTTATAGCTCAAAGGAACTACATCGTTCACGAAGCTCACACGTTTCTATCTTAACTGACAAGCATTGGATGTTAGAGGACCAGTGCTTTGTATCAGTTTCAGAAGCAGATTTGGACTACATATGGTCCGTATGTGTAGGCAACATCGTTCTTTTGTTCTAGGCACACTCACGTTTCATGCTGTCATAGAGACTCTAGAAAGCAAGTACTTGGTCCTCGCTCTAAAGCAGAGTGTGATCCATGGATGAGAACTATGCTGTGTGTTTCCCTTCAGAAATGGAGTTAAATCCCAGGCTCTGTGTCTTCCTACAAGCAAGACTTCGTTTCCGGTAAGAGCAGTCACTTTTCAGCTCAAAAGTACTACATCATTACAAAGCTCACATGTTTCTCATCTTAACAGACAAGCATTGGATGTTAGAGGACCAGTGCTTTGTATCAGTTTCAGAAGCAGAGTTGGACTAGATATGGTCCGTATGTGTAGGAAACACCGTTCTTTTGTTCTCAGCACACTCATGTTTCCTGCTGTATTAGAGACTCTAGAAAGCAACAGCATGCTTCTTGCTCTAAAGCAGAGTGTGATCCATGGATGAGAACTATGCTGTGTGTTTCCCTTCAGAAATGGAGTTAAATCCCAGGCTCTGTGTCTTACTACAAGCAAGACTTCGTTTCAGGTAAGGGCAGTCACTTTTCAGCTCAAACGAACTACATCATTCACGAAGCTCACACGTTTCTCATCTTAACTGAGAAGCATTGGATGTTAGAGGACCAGTGCTTTGTATCAGTTCCAGAAGCAGAGTTGGACTAGATATGGTCCGTATGTGTAGGAAACACCGTTCTTTTGTTCTCAGCACACTCACGTTTCATGCTGTCTTACAGAATCTAGAAAGCAAGAGCGTGCTTCTTGCTCTAACGCAGAGTGTGATCAATGGATGAGATCTCTGCTGTGGGTTTCACTTCAGAAATGGAGTTAAATCCCAAGCTCTGAGTATTCCTACAAGCAAGAATTCCTTTCATGTAAGGGCAGTTTCTTTGTAGCTCAAAGGAACTACATCGTTCATGAAGCTCACACGTTTCTATCTTAACTGACAAGCATTGGATGTTGGAGTACCAGTGCTTTGTATCAGCTTCAGAAGCAAAGTTGGACTAGATATGGTCCGTATGTGTAGGAAACACCGTCTTTTTGTTCTCAGCACACTCACGTTTCCTGCTGTCTTAGAGACTCTAGAAAGCAAGAGCGTGCTTCTTGTTCAAGAGTGTGATCAATGGATGAGAACACTGCTGTGTGTTTCACTTCCGTAATGGAGTTAAATCCCAGGCTCTGAGTCTTCCTACATGCAAGATGTCGTTTCAGGTAAGGGCAGTTACTTTACAGCTCAAAGGAACTACATCGTTCACGAAGCTCACACGTTTCAGATCTTACCTGACAAGCATTGGATGTTAGAGGACCTGTGGATTGTTTCAGTTGCAGAAGCAGATTTAAACTAGAAATGTTCCGTAAGTGTAGGAAACACCGTTCTTTTGTTCTGGGCACACTCAGATTTCCTCCTGTATTAGAGACTCTAGAAAGCAAGAGCGAGCGTCTTGCTCTAAAGCAGAGTGTGATCAATGGATGAGAACTCTGCTGTGTGTTTCACTTCAGAAATGGAGTTAAATCCCAGGCTCTGTGTCTTACTACAAGCAAGACTTCCTTTCATGTAAGGGCAGTTTCTATATAGCTCAAAGGAACTACATCGTTCACGAAGCTCACACGTTTCTATCTTAACTGACAAGCATTGGATGTTAGAGGACCAGTGCTTTGTATCAGTTTCAGAAGCATATTTGGACTACATATGGTCCGTATGTGTAGGCAACATCGTTCTTTTGTTCTTACCACACTCACGTTTCATGCTGTCTTAGAGCCTCTAGAAAGCAAGAGCGTGCTTCTTGCTCTAAAGCAGAGTGTGATCAATGGATGAGAACTCTGCTGTGTGATTTACTTCGGAAATGGAGTTAAATCCCAGGCCCTGAAACTTCCTACAAGCAAGATTTCGTTTCAGGTAAGGGCAGTTACTTTACAATTCAAACAAACTACATCGTTCACGAAGATCACACGTTTCAGATCTTACCTGACAAGCATTGGATGTTGGAGTACCAGTGCTTTGTATCAGCTTCAGAAGCAAAGTTGGACTAGATATGGTCCGTATGTGTAGGAAACACCGTCCTTTTGTTCTCAGCACACTGATGTTTCCTGCTGTCTTAGAGACTCTAGAAAGCAAGAGCGTGCTTCTTGTTCAAAAGCAGAGTGTGATCAATGGATGAGAACACTGCTGTGTGTTTCACTTCAGATATGGAGTTACATCCCAGGCTCTGAGTCTTCCTACATGCAAGACTTCGTTTCAGGTAAGGGCAGTCACTTTTCTGCTCAAACGAACTACATCATTCACAAAGCTCATACGTTTCTCATCTTAACTGACCAGCATTGGATGTTAGAGGACCAGTGCTTTGTATCAGTTTCAGAAGCAGAGTTCTACTAGGTATGGTCCGTATGTGTAGGAAACTCCGTTCTTTTGTTCTGGGCACACTCAGATTTCCTCCTGTATTAGAGACTCTGGAAAGCAAGAGCGAGCTTCTTGCTCTAAAGCAGAGTGTGATCAATGGATGAGAACTCTGTTGTGTGTTTCACTTCAGAAATGGAGTTAAATCCCAGGCTCTGAGTCTTCCTATAAGCAAGACTTCCTTTGATGTAAGGGCAGTTTCTTTATAGCTCAAAGGAAATACATCGTTCACGAAACTCATACGTTTCTCATCTTAACTAACAAGCATTGGATGTTAGAGGACCAGTGCTTTGTATCAGTTCCAGAAGCAGAGTTGGACTAGATATGGTCCGTATGTGTAGGAAACACCGTTCTTTTATCTCAGCACACTCAGGTTTCCTGCTGTATTAGAGACTCTAGAAAGCAAGTGCATGCTTCTTGCTCTATAGCAGAGTGTGACCCATGGATGAGAACTATGCTGTGTGTTTCACTTCAGAAATGGAGTTTAATCCCAGGCTCTGTGTCTTACTTAAAGCAAGACTTCGTTTCAGGTAAGGGCAGTCACTTTTCAGTTCAAACGAACTACATCATTCATGAAGCTCACACGTTTCTCATCTTAACTGACAAGCATTGGATGTTAGAGGACCAGTGCTTTGTATCAGCTCCAGAAGCAGAGTTGCACTAGATATGGTCCGTATGTGTAGGAAACACCGTTCTTTTGTTCTGTGCACACTCAGGTTTCCTCCTGTATTAGAGACTCTAGAAAGCAAGAGCGAGCTTCTTGCTCTAAAGCAGAGTGTGATCAATGGATGAGAACTCTGCTGTTTGTTTCACTTCAGAAGTGGAGTTAAATCCCAGGCTCTGAGTCTTCCTACAAGCAAGACTTCCTTTCATGTAAGGGCAGTTTCTTTATAGCTCAAAGGAACTACATCGTTCACGAAGCTAACACGTTTCTATCTTAACTGACAAGCATTGGATGTTAGAGGACCAGTGCTTTGTATCAGTTTCAGAAGCAGATTTGGACTACATATGGTCCGTATGTGTAGGCTACATCGTTCTTTTGTTCTCAGCACACTCACGTTTCATGCTGTCATAGAGACTCAAGAAAGGAAGTACTTGGTCCTCGCTCTAAAACAGAGTGTGATCCATCGATGAGAACTATGCTGTGTGTTTCCCTTCAAAAATGGAGTTAAATCCCAGGCTCTGTGTCTTCCTACAAGCAAGACTTCGTTTCAGGTAAGGGCAGTCACTTTTCAGCTCAAAATAACTACATCGTTCACGAATCTCATACCTTTCTCATCTTAACAGACAAGCATTGGATGGTAGAGGACCCGTGTTTTGTATCAGCTTCAGAAGCAGAGTTGGACTAGATATGGTCCATATGTGTAGGAAACACAGTTCATTTGTTCTAAGCACACTCATGTTTCCTGCTGTCTTAGAGACTATAGAAAGCAAGAGCGTGCTTCTTGTTCTAAAGCAGAGTATGATCCATGGATGAGAACACTGCTGTGTGTTTCACTTCAGAAATGGAGTTAAATCCCAGGCTCTGAGACTTCCTACAATCAAGACTTCATTTCAGGTAAGGGCAGTTACTTTACAGCTCAAACGAACTACATCATACACATGGCTCACACGTTTCGGATCTTACCTGACAGGCATTGGATGTTAGAGGACCTGTGGTTTGTTTCAGTTTCAGAAGCAGAGTAAAACTCGATATGTTTCGTATGTGTAGGAAACACCATTCTTTTGTTCTCAGCACACTCAGGTTTCCTGCTATATTAGAGACTCTAGGAAGCAAGAGCATGCTTCTTGCTCTAAAGCAGAGTGTGACCCATGGATGAGAACTATGCTGTGTGTTTCCCTTCAGAAATGGAGTTAAATCCCAGGCTCTGAGTCTTCCTACAAGCAAGACTACCTTTCATGTAAGGGCAGTTTCTTTGTAGCTCAAAGGAACTACATCGTTCATGAAGCTCACACGTTTCTATCTTAACTGACAAGCATTGGATGTTAGAGGACCAGTGCCTTGTATCAGTTCCACAAGCAGAGTTGGACTAGATATGGTCCGTACGTGTAGGAAACACCGTTCTTTTGTTCTCAGCACCCTCACGTTTCATGCTGTCTTAGAGCCTCTAGAAAGCAAGAGTGTGCTTCTTGCTCTAAAGCAGAGTGTGATCAATGGATGAGATCTCTGCTGTGTGTTTCACTTCAGAAATGGAGTTAAATCCCAGGCTCTGTGTCTTCCTACAAGCAAGATGTCGTTTCAGGTAAGGGCAGTTACTTTACAGCTCAAAGGTAATACATCATTCACGAAACTCACACGTTTCAGATCTTACCTGACAAGCATTGGATGTTAGAGGACCTGTGGTTTGTTTCAGTTGCAGAAGCAGATTTAAACTAGATATGTTCCGTATGTTTAGGAAACACCATTCGTTTGTTCTCGGCACACTCATGTTTCCTGCTGTATTAGAGACTCTAGAAAGCAAGTGCATGCTTCTTGCTCTAAAGCAGACTGTGATCCATGGATGAGAACTATGCTGTGTGTTTCACTTCAGAAATGGAGTTAAATCCCAGGCTCTGTGTCTTACTTAAAGCAAGACTTCGTTTCAGGTAAGGGCAGTCACTTTTCAGCTCAAAAGAACTACATCGTTCCCGAAGCTCACACGTTTCTCATCTTAACTGACAAGCATTGGATGTTAGAGGACCAGTGCTTTGTATCAGTTTCAGAAGCAGAGGTGGACTAGATATGGTCCGTATGTGTAGGAAACACCGTTCTTTTGTTCTCAGCACTCTCATGTTTCCTGCTGTATTAGAGACTCTAGAAAGCAAGAGCATGCTTCTTGCTCTAAAGCAGAGTGTGATCCATGGATGAGAACTATGCTGTGTGTTTCCCTTTACAAATGGAGGTAAATCCCAGGCTCTGTGTCTTACTACAAGCATGACTTGGTTTCAGGTAAGGGGAGTCACTTTTCAGCTCAAAAGAACTACATCGTTCCCGAAGCTCACACGTTTCTCATCTTAACTGACAAGCATTGGATGTTAGAGGACCAGTGCTTTGTATCAGTTTCAGAAGCAGATTTGGACTACATATAGTCCGTATGTGTAGGCAACATCATTCTTTTGTTCTCAGCACACTCACGTTTCGTGCTGTCTTAGAGAATCTAGAAAGCAAGAGCGTGCTTCTTGCTCAAAAGCAGAGTGTGATCAATGGATGAGATCTCTGCTGTGTATTTCATTTCAGAAATGGAGTTAAATCCCAGGATCTGAGTCTTCCTACAAGCAAGATTTCCTTTCATGTAAGAGCAGTTTCTTTATAGCTCAAACAAACTACATCGTTTACGAAGCTCACACGTTTCAGATCTTACCTGACAAGCATTGGATGTTGGAGTACCAGTGCTTTGTATCAGCTTCAGAAGCAAAGTTGGACTAGATATGGTCCGTATGTGTAGGAAACACCGTCTTTTTGTTCTCAGCACACTCACGTTTCCTGCTGTCTTAGAGACTCTAGAAAGCAAGAGCGTGCTTCTTGTTCAAAAGAAGAGTGTGATCAATGGATGAGAACACTGCTGTGTGTTTCACTTCCGAAATGGAGTTAAATCCCAGGCTCTGAGTCTTCCTACATGCAAGACTTCGTTTCAGGTAAGGGCAGTCACTTTTCTGCTCAAACGAACTACATCATTCACGAAGCTCACACGTTTCTCATCATAACTGACAAGCATTTGATGTTAGAGGACCAGAGCTTTGTATCAGTTTCAGAAGCAGAGTTCTACTAGGTATGGTCCGTATGTGTAGGAAACACCGTTCTTTTGTTCTGGGCACACTCAGATTTCCTCCTGTATTAGAGACTCTGGAAAGCAAGAGCGAGCTTCTTGCTCTAAAGCAGAGTGTGATCAATGGATGAGAACTCTGCTGTGTGTTTCACTTCAGAAATGGAGTTAAATCCCAGGCTCTGAGTCTTCCTACAAGCAAGACTTCCTTTCATGTAAGGGCAGTTTCTTTATAGCTCTAAGGAACTACATCGTTCACGAACCTCACACATTTCTCATCTTAACTGACAAGCATTGGATATTAGAGGACCAGTGCTTTGTATCAGTTTCAGAAGCAGATTTGGACTACATATGGTCCGTATGTGTAGGCAACATCGTTCTTTTGTTCTCAGCACACTCACGTTTCATGCTGTCTTAGAGACTCTAGAAATCAAGAGCTTCCTTCTCACTCTAAAGCAGAGTGTGATCCATGGATGAGAACTCTGCTGTGTGTTTCACTTCAGAAATGGAGTTTAATCCCAGGCTCTGAGTCTTGCTACAATCAAGACTTCATTTCAGGTAAGGGCACTTACTTTACAGCTCAAACGAACTACATCGTTCACGAAGCTCACACATTTCAGATCTTACCTGACAAGCATTGGATGTTAGTGGACCTGTGGTTTGTTTCAGTTGCAGAAGCAGAGTTAAACTAGATATGTTCCGTATGTGTAGGAAACACCATTCTTTTGTTCTCAGCACACTCAGGTTTCCTGCTGTATTAGAGACTCTAGAAAGCAAGAGCATGCTTCTTGCTCTAAAGCAGAGTGTGATCCATGGATGAGAACTATGGTGTGTGTTTCCCTTCAGAAATGGAGTTAAATCCCAGGCTCTGTGTCTTACTTCAAGCAAGAATTCGTTTCAGGTAAGGGCAGTCACTTTTCAGCTCAAACGAACTACATCATTCACGAAGCTCACACGTTTCTCATCTTAACTGACAAGCATTGGATGTTAGAAGACCAGTGCTTTGTATCAGTTCCAGAAGCAGAGTTGGACTAGATATGGTCCGTATGTGTAGGAAACACCGTTCTTTTTTTCTCAGCACCCTCACGTTTCATGCTGTCTTAGAGCCTCTAGAAAGCAAGAGCGTGCTTCTTGCTAAAGCACAGTGTGATCAATAGATGAGATCTCTGCTGTGTATTTCACTTCTGAAATGGAGTTAAATCCCAGGCTCTGAGTCTTCCTACAAGCAAGACTTCCTTTCATGTAAGGGCAGTTTCTTTGTAGCTCAAAGGAACTACATCGTTCATGAAGCTCACACGTTTCTATCTTAACTGACAAGCATTGGATGTTAGAGGACCAGTGCCTTGTATCAGTTCCAGAAGCAGAGTTGGACTAGATATGGTCCGTACGTGTAGGAAACACCGTTCTTTTGTTCTCAGCACCCTCACGTTTCATGCTGTCTTAGAGCCTCTGGAAAGCAAGAGTGTGCTTCTTGCTCTAAAGCAGAGTGTGATCAATGGATGAGATCTCTGCTGTGTGTTTCACTTCAGAAATGGAGTTAAATCCCAGGCTCTGTGTCTTCCTACAAGCAAGATGTCGTTTCAGGTAAGGGCAGTTACTTTACAGCTCAAAGGTAATACATCGTTCACGAAACTCACATGTTTCAGATCTTACCTGACAAGCATTGGATGTTAGAGGACCTGTGGTTTGTTTCAGTTGCAGAAGCAGATTTAAACTAGATATGTTCCGTATGTGTAGGAAACACCATTCTTTTGTTCTCGGCACACTCAGGTTTCCTGCTGTATTAGAGACTCTAGAAAGCAAGTGCATGCTTCTTGCTCTAAAGCAGAGTGTGATCCATGCAAGAGAACTATGCTGTGTGTTTCACTTCAGAAATGGAGTTAAATCCCAGGCTCTGTGTCTTACTTAAAGCAAGACTTCGTTTCAGGTAAGGGCAGTCACTTTTCAGCTCAAACGAACTACATCATTCATGAAGCTCACACGTTTCTCATCTTAACTGACAAGCATTGGATGTTAGAGGACCAGTACTTTGTATCAGTTCCAGAAGCAGAGTTGCACTAGATATGGTCCTTATGTGTAGGAAACACCGTTCTTTTGTTCTGTGCACACTCAGATTTCCTCCTGTATTAGAGCCTCTAGAAAGCAAGGGCGAGCTTCTTGCTCTAAAGCAGAGTGTGATCAATGGATGTGAACTCTGCTGTGTGTTTCACTTCAGAAATGGAGTTAAATCCCAGGCTCTGAGTCTTCCTACAAGCAAGACTTCCTTTCATGTAAGGGCAGTTTCTTTATAGCTCTAAGGAACTACATCGTTCACGAAGCTCACACGTTTCTATCTTAACTGACAAGCATTGGATGTTAGAGGACCAGTGCTTTGTATCAGTTTCAGAAGCAGATTTGGACTACATATGGTCCGTATGTGTAGGCAACATCGTTCTTTTGTTCTCAGCACACTCACGTTTCATGCTGTCATAGAGACTCTAGAAAGCAAGTACTTGGTTCTCGCTCTAAAGCAGAGTGTGATCCATGGATGAGAACTATGCTGTGTGTTTCCCTTCAGAAATGGAGTTAAATCCCAGGCTCTGTGTCTTCCTATAAGCAAGACTTCGTTTCAGGTAAGAGCAGTCACTTTTCAGCTCAAAAGTACTACATCATTCACGAAGCTCACATGTTTCTCATCTTAACAGACAAGCATTGGATGTTAGAGGAACAGTGCTTTGTATCAGTTTCAGAAGCAGAGTTGGACTAGACATGGTCCGTATGTGTAGGAAACACCGTTCTTTTGTTCTCAGCACTCTCATGTTTCCTGCTGTATTAGAGACTCTAGAAAGCAAGAGCATGCTTCTTGCTCTAAAGCAGAGTGTGATCAATGGATGAGAACTCTGCTATGTGTTTCACTTCAGAAATGGAGTTAAATCCCAGGCTCTGAGTCTTCCTACAAGGAAGATTTCGTTTCAGGTAAGGGCAGTTACTTTACAGCTCAAACAAACTACATCGTTTACGAAGCTCACACGTTTCAGATCTTACCTGACAAGCATTGGATGTTGGAGTACCAGTGCTTTGTATCAGCTTCAGAAGCAAAGTTGGACTAGATATGGTCCGTATGTGTAGGAAACACCGTTCTTTTGTTCTGGGCACACTCAGATTTCCTCCTGTATTAGAGACTCTGGAAAGCAAGAGCGAGCTTCTTGCTCTAAAGCAGAGTGTGATCAATGGATGAGAACTCTGCTGTGTGTTTCACTTCAGAAATGGAGTTAAATCCCAGGCTCTGTGTCTTCCTACAAGCAAGACTTCGTTTCAGAAAGAGCAGTCAATTTTCAGCTCAAAAGTACTACATCATTCACGAAGCTCACATGTTTCTCATCTTAACAGACAAGCATTGGATGTTAGAGGAACAGTGCTTTGTATCAGTTTCAGAAGCAGAGTTGGACTAGATATGGTCCGTATGTGTAGGAAGCACCGTTCTTTTGTTCTCAGCACTCTCATGTTTCCTGCTGTATTAGAGACTCTAGAAAGCAAGAGCATGCTTCTTGCTCTAAAGTAGAGTGTGATCCATGGATGAGAACTATGCTGTGTGTTTCCCTTTAGATATGGAGGTAAATCCCAGGTTCTGTGTCTTACTACAAGCAAGACTTGGTTTCAGGTAAGGGGAGTCACCTTTCAGCTCAAAAGAACTACATCGTTCCCGAAGCTCACACGTTTCTCATCTTAACTGAGAAGCATTGGATGTTAGAGGACCAGTGCTTTGTATCAGTTTCAGAAGCAGATTTGGACTACATATGGTCCGTATGTGTAGGCAACATCGTTCTTTTGTTCTCAGCACACTCACGTTTCATGCTGTCTTAGAGACTCTAGAAAGCAAGAGCGTGCTTCTTGCTCAAAAGCAGAGGGTGATCAATGGATGAGATCTCTGCTGTGTGTTTCACTTCAGAAATGGAGTTAAATCCCAGGCTCTGAGTCTTCCTACAAGCAAGACTTCCTTTCATGTAAGAGCAGTTTCTTTATAGCTCAAAGGAACTACATCGTTCATGAAGCTCACACGTTTCTATCTTAACTGACAAGCATTGGATGTCAGAGGACCAGTGCTTTGTATCAGTTTCAGAAGCAGATTTGGGCTACATATGGTCCGTATGAGTAGGCAACATCGTTCTTTTGTTCTTAGCACACTCACGTTTCATGCTGTCTTAGAGCCTCTAGAAAGCAAGAGCTTGCTTCTTGCTCTAAAGCAGAGTGTGATCCATGGATGAGAACTCTGGTGTGTGTCACTTCAGAAATGGAGTTAAATCCCAGGCTCTGAGTCTTCCTACAAGCAAGATGTCGTTTCAGGTAAGGGCAGTTACTTTACAGCTCAAAGGAACTACATCGTTCACGAAGCTCACACTTTTCAGATCTTACCGGACAAGCATTGGATGTTAGAGGACCAGTGCTTTGTATCAGTTTCAGAAGCAGATTTGGGCTACATATGGTCCGTATGTGTAGGCAACATCGTTCTTTTGTTCTTAGCACACTAACGTTTCATGCTGTCTTAGAGCCTCTAGAAAGCAAGAGCGTGCTTCTTGCTCTAAAGCAGAGTGTGATCCATGGATGAGAACTCTGCTTTGTGTTTCACTTCAGAAATGGAGTTAAATCCCAGGCTCTGAGTCTTCCTACAAGCAAGATGTCGTTTCAGGTAAGGGCAGTCACTTTTCAGCTCAAAAGAACTACATCGTTCACGAAGCTCACACGTTTCTCATCTTAACGGACCAGCATTGGATGTTAGAGGACCAGTGCTTTGTATCAGTTCCAGAAGCAGAGTTGGACTAGATATGGTCCATATGTGTAGGAAACACCGTTCTTTTGTTCTGGGCACACTCAGATTTCCTCTTGTATTGGAGACTCTAGAAAGCAAGAGCGAGCTTCTTGCTCTAAAGCAGAGTGTGATCAATGGATGAGAACTCTGCTGTGTGTTTCACTTCAGAAATGGAGTTAAATCCCAGGCTCTGTGTCTTCCTACAAGCAAGACTTCCTTTCATGTAAGGGCAGTTTCTTTATAGCTCTAAGGAACTACATCGTTCACGAACCTCACACATTTCTCATCTTAACTGACAAGCATTGGATGTTAGAGGACCAGTGCTTTGTATCAGTTTCAGAAGCAGATTTGGACTACATATGGTCAGTATGTGTAGGCAACATCGTTATTTTGTTCTCGGCACACTCACATTTCATGCTGTTTTTGAGACTCTAGAAAGCAAGTACTTGCTTCTCGCTCTAAAGCAGAGTGTGATCCATGGATGAGAACACTGCTGTGTGTTTCCCTTCAGATATGGATTTAAATCCCAGGCTCTGTGTCTTCCTACAAGCAAGACTTCGTTTCAGGTAAGGGCAGTCACTTTTCAGCTCAAAATAACTACATCGTTCACGAAGCTCACACGTTTCTCATCTTAACTGAGAAGCATTGGATGTTAGAGGACCAGTGCTTTGTATCAGTTTCAGAAGTAGATTTGGACTACCTATGGTCCATATGTGTAGGCATCATCGTACTTTTGTTCTTAGCACACTCACGTTTCATGATGTCTTAGAGCCTCTAGAAAGAAAAAGCGTGTTTCTTGCTCTAATGCAGAGTGTGATCAATGGATGAGAACTCTGCTGTGTGTTTCCCTTCAGAAAGGGAGTTAAATCCCAGGCTCTGAGTCTTCCTACAAGCAAGATTTCATTTAAGGGAAGGGCAGTTACTTTATAGCTCAAAGGAACTACATCGTTCACAAAGCTCACACGTTTCAGATATTACCAGACTAGCATTGGATGTTAAGGACCAGTACTTTGTATCAGCTTCAGAAGCAGAGTTGGACTAGATATGTTCCGTATGTGTAGGAAACACCGTCCGTTTGTTCTCAGCACACTCACGTTTCCTGCTGTCTTAGATGCTCTAGAAAGCAAGAGCATGCTTCTTGTCCTAAAGCAGAGTGTTATCAATGGATGAGAACACTGCTGTGTGTTTCACTTCAGAAGTGGAGTTAAATCCCAGGCTCTGAGTCTTCCTATAAGCAAGACTTCCTTTGATGTAAGGGCAGTTTCTTTATAGCTCAAAGGAACTACATCGTTCACGAAACTCATACGTTTCTCATCTTAACTAACAAGCATTGGATGTTAGAGGACCAGTGCTTTGTATCAGTTCCAGAAGCAGAGTTGGACTAGATATGGTCCGTATGTGTATGAAACACCGTTCTTTTGTTCTGGGCACACTCAGATTTCCTCCTGTATTAGAGAATCTAGAAAGCAGGAGCGAGCTTCTTGCTCTAAAGCAGAGTGTGATCAATGGATGAGAACTCTGCTGTGTGTTTCACTTCAGAAATGGAGTTAAATCCCAGGCTCTGAGTCTTCCTACAAGCAAGACTTCCTTTCATGTAAGAGCATTTCTTTATAGCTCTAAGGAACTACATCGTTCACGAACCTCACATATTTCTCATCTTAACTGACAAGCATTGGGGTTAGAGGACCAGTGCTTTGTATCAGTTTCAGAAGCAGATTTGGACTACATATGGTCCGTATGTGTAGGCAACATCGTTCTTTTGTTCTCGGCACACTCACATTTCATGCTGTCTTTGAGACTCTAGAAGGAAGGACTTGCTTCTCGCCCTAAAGCAGAGTGTGATCCATGGATGAGAACACTGCTGTGTGTTTCCCTTCAGATATGGACTTAAATCCCAGGCTCTGTGTCTTCCTACAAGCAAGACTTCGTTTCAGTTAAGGGCAGTCACTTTCAGCTCAAAATAACTACATCGTTCATGAAGCTCACACGTTTCTCATCTTAACTGATAAGCATTGGATGTTAGAGGACCAGTGCTTTGTATCTGTTTCAGAAGCAGATTTGGACTACATATGGTCCGTATGTGTAGGCAACATCGTACTTTTGTTCTTAGCACACTCACGTTTCATGCTGTCTTAGAGCCTCTAGAAAGAAAAAGCGTGCTTCTTGCTCTATAGCAGAGTGTGATCAATAGATGAGAACTCTGCTGTGTGTTTCCCTTCAGAAAGGGAGTTAAATCCCAGGCTCTGAGTCTTCCTACAAGCAATATTTCGTTTAAGGTAAGGGCAGTTACGTTACAGCTCAAAGGAACTACATCGTTCACGAAGCTCACACGTTTCAGATCTTACCTGACAAGCATTGGACGTTAGAGGACCTGTGGTTTGTTTCAGTTGCAGAAGCAGAGTTAAACTAGATATGTTCCTTATGTGTAGGAAACACCGTTCTTTTGTTCTCAGCACACTCACATTTCCTGCTGTCTTAGAGACTTTAGAAAGCAAGTGCTTGCTTCTCGCTCTAAAGCAGAGTGTGATCCATGGATGAGAACTCTGCTGTGTGTTTCCCTTCAGAAATGGAGTTAAATCCCAGGCTCTGAGTCTTCCTACAGGCAAGATTTCGTTTCAGGTAAGGGCAGTTACTTTACAGCTCAAACAATCTACATCGTTCACGAAGCTCACACGTTTCAGATCTTACCTGACAAGCATTGGATGTTGGAGTACCAGTGCTTTGTATCAGCTTCAGAAGCAAAGTTGGACTAGATATGGTCCGTATGTGTAGGAAACACCGTCCTTTTGTTCTCAGCACACTCATGTTTCCTGCTGTCTTAGAGACTCTAGAAAGCAAGAGCGTGATTCTTGTTCAAAAGCAGAGTGTGATCAATGGATGAGAACACTGCTGTGTGTTTCACTTCAGAAATGGAGTTAAATCCCAGGCTCTGAGTCTTCCTACATGCAAGACTTCGTTTCAGGTAAGGGCAGTCACTTTTCTGCTCAAACGAACTACATCATTCACGAAGCTCACACGTTTCTCATCTTAACTGACAAGCATTGGATGTTAGAGGACCAGCGCTTTGTATAAGTTTCAGAAGCAGAGTTCTACTAGGTATGGTCCGTATGTGTAGGAAACACCGTTCTTTTGTTCTGGGCACACTCAGATTTCCTCCTGTATTAGAGAACCTGGAAAGCAAGAGCGAGCTTCTTGCTCTAAAGCAGAGTGTGATCAATGTATGAGAACTCTGTTGTGTGTTTCACTTCTGAAATGGAGTTAAATCCCAGGCTCTGAGTCTTCCTACAAGCAAGACTTCCTTTCATGTAAGGGCAGTTTCTTTGTAGCTCAAAGGAACTACATCGTTCATGAAGCTCACACGTTTCTATCTTAACTGACAAGCATTGGATGTTAGAGGACCAGTGCCTTGTATCAGTTCCAGATTCAGAGTTGGACTAGATATGGTCCGTACGTGTAGGAAACACCGTTCTTTTGTTCTCAGCACCCTCACGTTTCATGCTGTCTTAGAGCCTCTAGAAAGCAAGAGTGTGCTTCTTGCTCTAAAGCAGAGTGTGATCAATGGATGAGATCTCTGCTGTGTGTTTCACTTCAGAAATGGAGTTAAATCCCAGGCTCTGTGTCTTCCTACAAGCAAGACTTCGTTTCAGAAAGAGCAGTCAATTTTCAGCTCAAAAGTACTACATCATTCACGAAGCTCACATGTTTCTCATCTTAACAGACAAGCATTGGATGTTAGAGGAACAGTGCTTTGTATCAGTTTCAGAAGCAGAGTTGGACAAGATATGGTCCGTATGTGTAGGAAGCACCGTTCTTTTGTTCTCAGCACTCTCATGTTTCCTGCTGTATTAGAGACTCTAGAAAGCAAGAGCATGCTTCTTGCTCTAAAGTAGAGTGTGATCCATGGATGAGAACTATGCTGTGTGTTTCCCTTTAGATATGGAGGTAAATCCCAGGTTCTGTGTCTTACTACATGCAAGACTTGGTTTCAGGTAAGGGGAGTCACCTTTCAGCTCAAAAGAACTACATCGTTCCCGAAGCTCACACGTTTCTCATCTTAACTGACAAGCATTGGATGTTAGAGGACCAGTGCTTTGTATCAGTTTCAGAAGCAGATTTGGACTACATATGGTCCGTATGTGTAGGCAACATCGTTCTTTTGTTCTCAGCACACTCACGTTTCATGCTGTCTTAGAGACTCTAGAAAGCAAATGCTTCCTTCTCACTCTAAAGCAGAGTGTGATCCATGGATGAGAACTCTGCTGTGTGTTTCACTTCAGAAATGGAGTTTAATCCCAGGCTCTCAGTCTTGCTACAATCAAGACTTCATTTCAGGTAAGGGCACTTACTTTACAGCTCAAACGAACTACATCGTTCACGAAGCTCACACATTTCAGATCTTACCTGACAAGCATTGGATGTTAGTGGACCTGTGGTTTGTTTCAGTTGCAGAAGCAGAGTTAAACTAGATATGTTCCGTATGTGTAGGAAACACCATTCTTTTGTTCTCAGCACACTCAGGTTTCCTGCTGTATTAGAGACTCTAGAAAGCAAGAGCATGCTTCTTGCTCTAAAGCAGAGTGTGATCCATGGATGAGAACTATGGTGTGTGTTTCCCTTCAGAAATGGAGTTAAATCCCAGGCTCTGTGTCTTACTTCAAGCAAGAATTCGTTTCAGGTAAGGGCAGTCACTTTTCAGCTCAAACGAACTACATCATTCACGAAGCTCACACGTTTCTCATCTTAACTGACAAGCATTGGATGTTAGAAGACCAGTGCTTTGTATCAGTTCCAGAAGCAGAGTTGGACTAGATATGGTCCGTATGTGTAGGAAACACCGTTCTTTTTTTCTCAGCACCCTCACGTTTCATGCTGTCTTAGAGCCTCTAGAAAGCAAGAGCGTGCTTCTTGCTAAAGCACAGTGTGATCAATAGATGAGATCTCTGCTGTGTATTTCACTTCTGAAATGGAGTTAAATCCCAGGCTCTGAGTCTTCCTACAAGCAAGACTTCCTTTCATGTAAGGGCAGTTTCTTTGTAGCTCAAAGGAACTACATCGTTCATGAAGCTCACACGTTTCTATCTTAACTGACAAGCATTGGATGTTAGAGGACCAGTGCCTTGTATCAGTTCCAGAAGCAGAGTTGGACTAGATATGGTCCGTACGTGTAGGAAACACCGTTCTTTTGTTCTCAGCACCCTCACGTTTCATGCTGTCTTAGAGCCTCTGGAAAGCAAGAGTGTGCTTCTTGCTCTAAAGCAGAGTGTGATCAATGGATGAGATCTCTGCTGTGTGTTTCACTTCAGAAATGGAGTTAAATCCCAGGCTCTGTGTCTTCCTACAAGCAAGATGTCGTTTCAGGTAAGGGCAGTTACTTTACAGCTCAAAGGTAATACATCGTTCACGAAACTCACATGTTTCAGATCTTACCTGACAAGCATTGGATGTTAGAGGACCTGTGGTTTGTTTCAGTTGCAGAAGCAGATTTAAACTAGATATGTTCCGTATGTGTAGGAAACACCATTCTTTTGTTCTCGGCACACTCAGGTTTCCTGCTGTATTAGAGACTCTAGAAAGCAAGTGCATGCTTCTTGCTCTAAAGCAGAGTGTGATCCATGCAAGAGAACTATGCTGTGTGTTTCACTTCAGAAATGGAGTTAAATCCCAGGCTCTGTGTCTTACTTAAAGCAAGACTTCGTTTCAGGTAAGGGCAGTCACTTTTCAGCTCAAACGAACTACATCATTCATGAAGCTCACACGTTTCTCATCTTAACTGACAAGCATTGGATGTTAGAGGACCAGTACTTTGTATCAGTTCCAGAAGCAGAGTTGCACTAGATATGGTCCTTATGTGTAGGAAACACCGTTCTTTTGTTCTGTGCACACTCAGATTTCCTCCTGTATTAGAGCCTCTAGAAAGCAAGGGCGAGCTTCTTGCTCTAAAGCAGAGTGTGATCAATGGATGTGAACTCTGCTGTGTGTTTCACTTCAGAAATGGAGTTAAATCCCAGGCTCTGAGTCTTCCTACAAGCAAGACTTCCTTTCATGTAAGGGCAGTTTCTTTATAGCTCTAAGGAACTACATCGTTCACGAAGCTCACACGTTTCTATCTTAACTGACAAGCATTGGATGTTAGAGGACCAGTGCTTTGTATCAGTTTCAGAAGCAGATTTGGACTACATATGGTCCGTATGTGTAGGCAACATCGTTCTTTTGTTCTCAGCACACTCACGTTTCATGCTGTCATAGAGACTCTAGAAAGCAAGTACTTGGTTCTCGCTCTAAAGCAGAGTGTGATCCATGGATGAGAACTATGCTGTGTGTTTCCCTTCAGAAATGGAGTTAAATCCCAGGCTCTGTGTCTTCCTATAAGCAAGACTTCGTTTCAGGTAAGAGCAGTCACTTTTCAGCTCAAAAGTACTACATCATTCACGAAGCTCACATGTTTCTCATCTTAACAGACAAGCATTGGATGTTAGAGGAACAGTGCTTTGTATCAGTTTCAGAAGCAGAGTTGGACTAGACATGGTCCGTATGTGTAGGAAACACCGTTCTTTTGTTCTCAGCACTCTCATGTTTCCTGCTGTATTAGAGACTCTAGAAAGCAAGAGCATGCTTCTTGCTCTAAAGCAGAGTGTGATCCATGGATGAGAACTATGCTGTGTGTTTCCTTTAGAAATGGAGGTAAATCCCAGGCTCTGTGTCTTACTACAAGCAAGACTTGGTTTCAGGTAAGGGGAGTCACTTTTCAGCTCAAAAGAACTACATCGTTCCCGAAGCTCACACGTTTCTCATCTTAACTGACAAGCATTGGATGTTAGAGGACCAGTGCTTTGTATCAGTTTCAGAAGCAGATTTGGACTACATATGGTCCGTATGTGTAGGCAACATCGTTCTTTTGTTCTCAGCACACTCACGTTTCATGCTGTCTTAGAGACTCTAGAAAGCAAGAGCGTGCTTCTTGCTCAAAAGCAGAGTGTGATCAATGGATGAGATCTCTGCTGTGTGTTTCACTTCAGAAATGGAGTTAAATCCCAGGATCCGAGTCTTCCTACAAGCAAGACTTTCTTTCATGTAAGAGAAGTTTCTTTATAGCTCAAAGGAACTACATCATTCATGAAGCTCACACGTTTCTATCTTAACTGACAAGCATTGGATGTCAGAGGACCAGTGCTTTGTATCAGTTTCAGAAGCAGATTTTGACTACATATGGTCCTTATGTGTAGGCAACATCGTTCTTTTGTTCTTAGCACACTCACGTTTCATGCTGTCTTAGAGCCTCTAGAAAGCAAGAGCGTGCTTCTTGCTCTAAAGCAGAGTGTGATCAATGGATGAGAACTCTGCTATGTGTTTCACTTCAGAAATGGAGTTAAATCCCAGGCTCTGAGTCTTCCTACAAGGAAGATTTCGTTTCAGGTAAGGGCAGTTACTTTACAGCTCAAACAAACTACATCGTTTACGAAGCTCACACGTTTCAGATCTTACCTGACAAGCATTGGATGTTGGAGTACCAGTGCTTTGTATCAGCTTCAGAAGCAAAGTTGGACTAGATATGGTCCGTATGTGTAGGAAACACCGTTCTTTTGTTCTGGGCACACTCAGATTTCCTCCTGTATTAGAGACTCTGGAAAGCAAGAGCGAGCTTCTTGCTCTAAAGCAGAGTGTGATCAATGGATGAGAACTCTGCTGTGTGTTTCACTTCAGAAATGGAGTTAAATCCCAGGCTCTGTGTCTTCCTACAAGCAAGACTTCGTTTCAGAAAGAGCAGTCAATTTTCAGCTCAAAAGTACTACATCATTCACGAAGCTCACATGTTTCTCATCTTAACAGACAAGCATTGGATGTTAGAGGAACAGTGCTTTGTATCAGTTTCAGAAGCAGAGTTGGACTAGATATGGTCCGTATGTGTAGGAAGCACCGTTCTTTTGTTCTCAGCACTCTCATGTTTCCTGCTGTATTAGAGACTCTAGAAAGCAAGAGCATGCTTCTTGCTCTAAAGTAGAGTGTGATCCATGGATGAGAACTATGCTGTGTGTTTCCCTTTAGATATGGAGGTAAATCCCAGGTTCTGTGTCTTACTACAAGCAAGACTTGGTTTCAGGTAAGGGGAGTCACCTTTCAGCTCAAAAGAACTACATCAGTCCCGAAGCTCACACGTTTCTCATCTTAACTGACAAGCATTGGATGTTAGAGGACCAGTGCTTTGTATCAGTTTCAGAAGCAGATTTGGACTACATATGGTCCGTATGTGTAGGCAACATCGTTCTTTTGTTCTCAGCACACTCACGTTTCATGCTGTCTTAGAGACTCTAGAAAGCAAGAGCGTGCTTCTTGCTCAAAAGCAGAGGGTGATCAATGGATGAGATCTCTGCTGTGTGTTTCACTTCAGAAATGGAGTTAAATCCCAGGCTCTGAGTCTTCCTACAAGCAAGACTTCCTTTCATGTAAGAGCAGTTTCTTTATAGCTCAAAGGAACTACATCGTTCATGAAGCTCACACGTTTCTATCTTAACTGACAAGCATTGGATGTCAGAGGACCAGTGCTTTGTATCAGTTTCAGAAGCAGATTTGGGCTACATATGGTCCGTATGAGTAGGCAACATCGTTCTTTTGTTCTTAGCACACTCACGTTTCATGCTGTCTTAGAGCCTCTAGAAAGCAAGAGCTTGCTTCTTGCTCTAAAGCAGAGTGTGATCCATGGATGAGAACTCTGGTGTGTGTCACTTCAGAAATGGAGTTAAATCCCAGGCTCTGAGTCTTCCTACAAGCAAGATGTCGTTTCAGGTAAGGGCAGTTACTTTACAGCTCAAAGGAACTACATCGTTCACGAAGCTCACACTTTTCAGATCTTACCGGACAAGCATTGGATGTTAGAGGACCAGTGCTTTGTATCAGTTTCAGAAGCAGATTTGGGCTACATATGGTCCGTATGTGTAGGCAACATCGTTCTTTTGTTCTTAGCACACTAACGTTTCATGCTGTCTTAGAGCCTCTAGAAAGCAAGAGCGTGCTTCTTGCTCTAAAGCAGAGTGTGATCCATGGATGAGAACTCTGCTTTGTGTTTCACTTCAGAAATGGAGTTAAATCCCAGGCTCTGAGTCTTCCTACAAGCAAGATGTCGTTTCAGGTAAGGGCAGTCACTTTTCAGCTCAAAAGAACTACATCGTTCACGAAGCTCACACGTTTCTCATCTTAACGGACCAGCATTGGATGTTAGAGGACCAGTGCTTTGTATCAGTTCCAGAAGCAGAGTTGGACTAGATATGGTCCATATGTGTAGGAAACACCGTTCTTTTGTTCTGGGCACACTCAGATTTCCTCTTGTATTGGAGACTCTAGAAAGCAAGAGCGAGCTTCTTGCTCTAAAGCAGAGTGTGATCAATGGATGAGAACTCTGCTGTGTGTTTCACTTCAGAAATGGAGTTAAATCCCAGGCTCTGTGTCTTCCTACAAGCAAGACTTCCTTTCATGTAAGGGCAGTTTCTTTATAGCTCTAAGGAACTACATCGTTCACGAACCTCACACATTTCTCATCTTAACTGACAAGCATTGGATGTTAGAGGACCAGTGCTTTGTATCAGTTTCAGAAGCAGATTTGGACTACATATGGTCAGTATGTGTAGGCAACATCGTTATTTTGTTCTCGGCACACTCACATTTCATGCTGTTTTTGAGACTCTAGAAAGCAAGTACTTGCTTCTCGCTCTAAAGCAGAGTGTGATCCATGGATGAGAACACTGCTGTGTGTTTCCCTTCAGATATGGATTTAAATCCCAGGCTCTGTGTCTTCCTACAAGCAAGACTTCGTTTCAGGTAAGGGCAGTCACTTTTCAGCTCAAAATAACTACATCGTTCACGAAGCTCACACGTTTCTCATCTTAACTGAGAAGCATTGGATGTTAGAGGACCAGTGCTTTGTATCAGTTTCAGAAGTAGATTTGGACTACCTATGGTCCATATGTGTAGGCATCATCGTACTTTTGTTCTTAGCACACTCACGTTTCATGATGTCTTAGAGCCTCTAGAAAGAAAAAGCGTGTTTCTTGCTCTAATGCAGAGTGTGATCAATGGATGAGAACTCTGCTGTGTGTTTCCCTTCAGAAAGGGAGTTAAATCCCAGGCTCTGAGTCTTCCTACAAGCAAGATTTCATTTAAGGGAAGGGCAGTTACTTTATAGCTCAAAGGAACTACATCGTTCACAAAGCTCACACGTTTCAGATATTACCAGACTAGCATTGGATGTTAAGGACCAGTACTTTGTATCAGCTTCAGAAGCAGAGTTGGACTAGATATGTTCCGTATGTGTAGGAAACACCGTCCGTTTGTTCTCAGCACACTCACGTTTCCTGCTGTCTTAGATGCTCTAGAAAGCAAGAGCATGCTTCTTGTCCTAAAGCAGAGTGTTATCAATGGATGAGAACACTGCTGTGTGTTTCACTTCAGAAGTGGAGTTAAATCCCAGGCTCTGAGTCTTCCTATAAGCAAGACTTCCTTTGATGTAAGGGCAGTTTCTTTATAGCTCAAAGGAACTACATCGTTCACGAAACTCATACGTTTCTCATCTTAACTAACAAGCATTGGATGTTAGAGGACCAGTGCTTTGTATCAGTTCCAGAAGCAGAGTTGGACTAGATATGGTCCGTATGTGTATGAAACACCGTTCTTTTGTTCTGGGCACACTCAGATTTCCTCCTGTATTAGAGAATCTAGAAAGCAGGAGCGAGCTTCTTGCTCTAAAGCAGAGTGTGATCAATGGATGAGAACTCTGCTGTGTGTTTCACTTCAGAAATGGAGTTAAATCCCAGGCTCTGAGTCTTCCTACAAGCAAGACTTCCTTTCATGTAAGAGCATTTCTTTATAGCTCTAAGGAACTACATCGTTCACGAACCTCACATATTTCTCATCTTAACTGACAAGCATTGGGGTTAGAGGACCAGTGCTTTGTATCAGTTTCAGAAGCAGATTTGGACTACATATGGTCCGTATGTGTAGGCAACATCGTTCTTTTGTTCTCGGCACACTCACATTTCATGCTGTCTTTGAGACTCTAGAAGGAAGGACTTGCTTCTCGCCCTAAAGCAGAGTGTGATCCATGGATGAGAACACTGCTGTGTGTTTCCCTTCAGATATGGACTTAAATCCCAGGCTCTGTGTCTTCCTACAAGCAAGACTTCGTTTCAGTTAAGGGCAGTCACTTTCAGCTCAAAATAACTACATCGTTCATGAAGCTCACACGTTTCTCATCTTAACTGATAAGCATTGGATGTTAGAGGACCAGTGCTTTGTATCTGTTTCAGAAGCAGATTTGGACTACATATGGTCCGTATGTGTAGGCAACATCGTACTTTTGTTCTTAGCACACTCACGTTTCATGCTGTCTTACAGCCTCTAGAAAGAAAAAGCGTGCTTCTTGCTCTATAGCAGAGTGTGATCAATGGATGAGAACTCTGCTGTGTGTTTCCCTTCAGAAAGGGACTTAAATCCCAGGCTCTGAGTGTTCCTACAAGCAATATTTCCTTTAAGGTAAGGGCAGTTACGTTACAGCTCAAAGGAACTACATCGTTCACGAAGCTCACACGTTTCAGATCTTACCTGACAAGTATTGGATGTTAGAGGACCTGTGGTTTGTTTCAGTTGGAGAAGCAGAGTTAAACTAGATATGTTCCCTATGTGTAGGAAACACAGTACTTTTGTTCTCAGCACACTCACATTTCCTGCTGTCTTAGAGACTTTAGAAAGCAAGTGCTTGCTTCTCGCTCTAAAGCAGAGTGTGATCCATGGATGAGAACTCTGCTGTGTGTTTCCCTTCAGAAATGGAGTTAAATACCAGGCTCTGTGTCTTCCTACAAGCAAGACTTCGTTTCAGGTAAGGGCAGTCACTTTTCAGCTCAAAAGTACTACATCATTCACGAAGCTCACATGTTTCTCATCTTAACAGACAAGCATTGGATGGTAGAGGACCAGTGCTTTGTATCACTTTCAGAAGCAGATTTGGACTACATATGGTCCGTATGTGTAGGCAACATCGTTCTTTTGTTCTCAGCACACTCACGTTTCATGCTGTCTTAGAGACTCTAGAAAGCAAGAGCTTCCTTCTCACTCTAAAGCAGAGTGTGATCCATGGATGAGAACTCTGCTGTGTGTTTCACTTCAGAAATGGAGTTTAATCCCAGGCTCTGAGTCTTGCTACAATCAAGACTTCATTTCAGGTAAGGGCACTTACTTTACAGCTCAAACGAACTACATCGTTCACGAAGCTCACACGTTTCAGATCTTACCTGACAAGCATTGGATGTTAGAGGACCTGTGGTTTGTTTCAGTTGCAGAAGCAGAGTTAAACTAGATATGTTCCGTATGTGTAGGAAACACCATTCTTTTGTTCTCAGCACACTCAGGTTTCCTGCTGTATTAGAGACTCTAGAAAGCAAGAGCATGCTTCTTGCTCTAAAGCAGAGTGTGATCCATGGATGAGAACTATGGTGTGTGTTTCCCTTCAGAAATGGAGTTAAATCCCAGGCTCTGTGTCTTACTTCAAGCAAGAATTCGTTTCAGGTAAGGGCAGTCACTTTTCAGCTCAAACGAACTACATCATTCACGAAGCTCACACGTTTCTCATCTAAACGGACAAGTATTGGATGTTAGAGGACCAGTGCTTTGTATCAGTTCCAGAAGCAGAGTTGGACTAGATATGGTCCGTATGTGTAGGAAACACCGTTCTTTTGTTCTCAGCACCCTCACGTTTCATGCTGTCTTAGAGCCTCTAGAAAGCAAGAGCGTGCTTCTTGCTAAAGCACAGTGTGATCAATAGATGAGATCTCTGCTGTGTGTTTCACTTCTGAAATGGAGTTAAATCCCAGGCTCTGAGTCTTCCTACAAGCAAGACTTCCTTTCATGTAAGGGCAGTTTCTTTGTAGCTCAAAGGAACTACATCGTTCATGAAGCTCACACGTTTCTATCTTAACTGACAAGCATTGGATGTTAGAGGACCAGTGCCTTGTATCAGTTCCAGATTCAGAGATGGACTAGATATGGTCCGTACGTGTAGGAAACACCGTTCTTTTGTTCTCAGCACCCTCACGTTTCATGCTGTCTTAGAGCCTCTAGAAAGCAAGAGTGTGCTTCTTGCTCTAAAGCAGAGTGTGATCAATGGATGAGATCTCTGCTGTGTGTTTCACTTCAGAAATGGAGTTAAATCCCAGGCTCTGTGTCTTCCTACAAGCAAGACTTCGTTTCAGAAAGAGCAGTCAATTTTCAGCTCAAAAGTACTACATCATTCACGAAGCTCACATGTTTCTCATCTTAACAGACAAGCATTGGATGTTAGAGGAACAGTGCTTTGTATCAGTTTCAGAAGCAGAGTTGGACAAGATATGGTCCGTATGTGTAGGAAGCACCGTTCTTTTGTTCTCAGCACTCTCATGTTTCCTGCTGTATTAGAGACTCTAGAAAGCAAGAGCATGCTTCTTGCTCTAAAGTAGAGTGTGATCCATGGATGAGAACTATGCTGTGTGTTTCCCTTTAGATATGGAGGTAAATCCCAGGTTCTGTGTCTTACTACATGCAAGACTTGGTTTCAGGTAAGGGGAGTCACCTTTCAGCTCAAAAGAACTACATCGTTCCCGAAGCTCACACGTTTCTCATCTTAACTGACAAGCATTGGATGTTAGAGGACCAGTGCTTTGTATCAGTTTCAGAAGCAGATTTGGACTACATATGGTCCGTATGTGTAGGCAACATCGTTCTTTTGTTCTCAGCACACTCACGTTTCATGCTGTCTTAGAGACTCTAGAAAGCAAGAGCGTGCTTCTTGCTCAAAAGCAGAGGGTGATCAATGGATGAGATCTCTGCTGTGTGTTTCACTTCAGAAATGGAGTTAAATCCCAGGCTCTGAGTCTTCCTACAAGCAAGACCCCCTTTCATGTAAGAGCAGTTTCTTTATAGCTCAAAGGAACTACATCGTTCATGAAGCTCACACGTTTCTATCTTAACTGACAAGCATTGGATGTCAGAGGACCAGTGCTTTGTATCAGTTTCAGAAGCAGATTTGGGCTACATATGGTCCGTATGAGTAGGCAACATCGTTCTTTTGTTCTTAGCACACTCACGTTTCATGCTGTCTTAGAGCCTCTAGAAAGCAAGAGCTTGCTTCTTGCTCTAAAGCAGAGTGTGATCCATGGATGAGAACTCTGGTGTGTGTCACTTCAGAAATGGAGTTAAATCCCAGGCTCTGAGTCTTCCTACAAGCAAGATGTCGTTTCAGGTAAGGGCAGTTACTTTACAGCTCAAAGGAACTACATCGTTCACGAAGCTCACACTTTTCAGATCTTACCGGACAAGCATTGGATGTTAGAGGACCAGTGCTTTGTATCAGTTTCAGAAGCAGATTTGGGCTACATATGGTCCGTATGTGTAGGCAACATCGTTCTTTTGTTCTTAGCACACTAACGTTTCATGCTGTCTTAGAGCCTCTAGAAAGCAAGAGCGTGCTTCTTGCTCTAAAGCAGAGTGTGATCCATGGATGAGAACTCTGCTTTGTGTTTCACTTCAGAAATGGAGTTAAATCCCAGGCTCTGAGTCTTCCTACAAGCAAGATGTCGTTTCAGGTAAGGGCAGTTACTTTACAGCTCAAAGGAACTACATCGTTCACGAAGCTCACACTTTTCAGATCTTACCGGACAAGCATTCGATGTTAGAGGACCTGTGGTTTGTTTCAGGTGCAGAAGCAGAGTTAAACTAGATATGTTCTCTATGTGTAGGAAACACCGTTCTTTTGTTCTCAGCACACTCAGGTTTCCTGCTGTATTAGAAACTCTAGAAAGCAAGAGCATGCTTCTTGCTCTAAAGCAGAGTGTGATCCATGGATGAGAACTATGCTGTGTGTTTCCCTTCAGAAATGGAGTTAAATCCCAGGCTCTGTGTCTTACTACAAGCAAGACTTCGTTTCAGGTAAGGGCAGTCACTTTTCAGCTCAAAAGAACTACATCGTTCACGAAGCTCACACGTTTCTCATCTTAACGGACCAGCATTGGATGTTAGAGGACCAGTGCTTTGTATCAGTTCCAGAAGCAGAGTTGGACTAGATATGGTCCATATGTGTAGGAAACACCGTTCTTTTGTTCTGGGCACACTCAGATTTCCTCTTGTATTGGAGACTCTAGAAAGCAAGAGCGAGCTTCTTGCTCTAAAGCAGAGTGTGATCAATGGATGAGAACTCTGCTATGTGTTTCACTTCAGAAATGGAGTTAAATCCCAGGCTCTGTGTCTTACTACAAGCAAGACTTCCTTTCATGTATGGGCAGTTTCTTTATAGCTCAAAGGAACTACACCGTTCACGAAACTCACAGGTTTCTCATCTTAACTAACAAGCATTGGATGTTAGAGGACCAGTGCTTTGTATCAGTTCCAGAAGCAGAGTTGGACTAGATATGGTCCGTATGTGTAGGAAACACCGTTCTTTTGTTCTGGGCACACTCAGATTTCCTCCTGTATTAGAGACTGTAGAAAGCAGGAGCGAGCTTCTTGCTCTAAAGCAGAGTGTGATCAATGGATGAGAACTCTGCTGTGTGTTTCACTTCAGAAATGGAGTTAAATCCCAGGCTCTGAGTCTTCCTACAAGCAAGCCTTCCTTTCATGTAAGGGCAGTTTCTTTATAGCTCTAAGGAACTACATCGTTCACGAACCTCACACATTTCTCATCTTAACTGACAAGCATTGGATGTTAGAGGACCAGTGCTTTGTATCAGTTTCAGAAGCAGATTTGGACTACATATGGTCAGTATGTGTAGGCAACATCGTTATTTTGTTCTCGGCACACTCACATTTCATGCTGTTTTTGAGACTCTAGAAAGCAAGTACTTGCTTCTCGCTCTAAAGCAGAGTGTGATCCATGGATGAGAACACTGCTGTGTGTTTCCCTTCAGATATGGATTTAAATCCCAGGCTCTGTGTCTTCCTACAGGCAAGACTTCGTTTCAGGTAAGGGCAGTCACTTTTCAGCTCAAAATAACTACATCGTTCACGAAGCTCACACGTTTCTCATCTTAACTGAGAAGCATTGGATGTTAGAGGACCAGTGCTTTGTATCAGTTTCAGAAGTAGATTTGGACTACCTATGGTCCATATGTGTAGGCATCATCGTACTTTTGTTCTTAGCACACTCACGTTTCATGATGTCTTAGAGCCTCTAGAAAGAAAAAGCGTGTTTCTTGCTCTAATGCAGAGTGTGATCAATGGATGAGAACTCTGCTGTGTGTTTCCCTTCAGAAAGGGAGTTAAATCCCAGGCTCTGAGTCTTCCTACAAGCAAGATTTCATTTAAGGGAAGGGCAGTTACTTTATAGCTCAAAGGAACTACATCGTTCACAAAGCTCACACGTTTCAGATATTACCAGACTAGCATTGGATGTTAAGGACCAGTACTTTGTATCAGCTTCAGAAGCAGAGTTGGACTAGATATGTTCCGTATGTGTAGGAAACACCGTCCTTTTGTTCTCAGCACACTCACGTTTCCTGCTGTCTTAGATGCTCTAGAAAGCAAGAGCATGCTTCTTTTTCTAAAGCAGAGTGTGATCAATGGATGAGAACACTGCTGTGTGTTTCACTTCAGAAGTGGAGTTAAATCCCAGGCTCTGAGTCTTCCTATAAGCAAGACTTCCTTTGATGTAAGGGCAGTTTCTTTATAGCTCAAAGGAACTACATCGTTCACGAAACTCATACGTTTCTCATCTTAACTAACAAGCATTGGATGTTAGAGGACCAGTGCTTTGTATCAGTTCCAGAAGCAGAGTTGGACTAGATATGGTCCGTATGTGTATGAAACACCGTTCTTTTGTTCTGGGCACACTCAGATTTCCTCTGTATTAGAGAATCTAGACAGCAGGAGCAAGCTTCTTGCTCTAAAGCAGAGTGTGATCAATGGATGAGAACTCTGCTGTGTGTTTAACTTCAGAAATGGAGTTAAATCCCAGGCTCTGAGTCTTCCTACAAGCAAGACTTCCTTTCATGTAAGAGCATTTCTTTATAGCTCTAAGGAACTACATCGTTCACGAACCTCACACATTTCTCATCTTAACTGACAAGCATTGGATGTTAGAGGACCAGTGCTTTGTATCAGTTTCAGAAGCAGATTTGGACTACATATGGTCCGTATGTGTAGGCAACATCGTTCTTTTGTTCTCGGCACACTC